>RQTK01000185.1:487478-522218 GCA_003991915.1 Elysia chlorotica
TGCTCCGGCTGCTGCTGCTGCTGCTGCTGCTACTGCTCTCGCTGCTGCTCCACCTTCTATTTCATTAGATAAAAGAGAGAAGACAATTGTTATATTTATAAATATAATATTTTGAGCTAAAATTTTAAGGTAGTGCGTGGCAGTGGGTAAAATTGTCTGCGCTTTGTGGGATTAGAACTCTCAATTTTTAGATGCTTCGGCACGAATCGCCTTGCCACTACATGGGGAACATGGTTTGTAGAATACCACTAGACAACCAAACTCAATTTATAAACACGGAGACTTGTGGATATAAGGGTATGTAGTCCCTCCGAGTGACAGGTTTCTAGAATGGGATTCCAAATCGCACCAAGGACAGCTAATAAATCCATAAACTTTTGACATTAATTTGCCAATGGTCGCACAAACATTATAGGGGCTGACAAATATATAGGTAGACGGACAGATAGATATCTGGATATTGTTATAGAAATGTTCATATTCAAAGAAAGGTAAAAAGAAAGAGTCCTCAGAATTCTGATGGAGTGATGGGTGGTTACAGAGCAAACACACAAACAAACAAAAAATAAAATAACGGTAAAGACAAACGAAACATTGAAAATAGAAATAGAAATGTATATGAGAAGGCATTCGTAAATGTTATTCAGGTATTGAGTCAAGACTGTATATCATAATTTTATTATGAATCATTGAATAAAAGTTCATAAAACATGTTAACAAAAGGACCGGTTACGGGCGATTCTTGTAGCTTTCGGCAGTTTTCAGTAAATTTTGGTAGCACTTGGTTTGTGGTAGTTTTCCGAAGGTATAATATTTTGGCGATTTCGGCACCTTTCAAGGGATTTTAGTTCTACTTGGTAGATTTCGGTGTATTCCAGTAGATAATGGGATATTTCGGTATTCAGCAGTGGCGTTACAACTTGACTATGGAGGGTCTGGGGAAATGGTATGCAGTTTTCACAGCAATAGAATCCACGCGACATGACCAACTTCAACACAAAGATGCTCGTTGAAGAAAAAAAAATCGGACAGGCAGCTGCATCCTTAGGTGTTTACTGGGTAAGAAAAAAAATGCCCAGTCGGTGAAAATGTCGCACCAACCTAGATTCAGTTACATTGTACTTTCCCGCATTTTATTAATGCGCACTTTGCGCAGCGTATGCACGTCTATTATCACAGCTTGGACTCTTTTGTCTTGCGGCAGGAGATAAAGCTAAAGCACAGGGCACTCCCGCCACTGTCATTTATCTTTGGTTTGTCTTTGTAGTCCATTGTCTTCTGCCTTTCCCAGCGTGAAAAATGAGAGGCTTGTGGTTAAAAGACAGGAAATGGGGAGAAAATAAGCATACGCATTTTTTGCTTAAGCTTTTGGAAGGCAGAGAAGGGTGAGGGAGAGATAGATCTAACCCAGACGGTACAAAACGTTGGTGATGAACTGTTGGTCCTTGGGCAGAGGAATGGCGGCACGCGCCCCATCTGCAGGCGACTTGACGTGCAGTTATTTCCCTTTTGTTCCCAAAACAAACAGAAACTAGAGTTTCAGCTGCGCCGTGACAGCCAGTAAGGGAGGCAATTGGGGCGCTCTAGGTAAGGAAAAAAAAGATAAAGAAACGTCTGTCCTTGTTGCCTTTAGAGGACAGTTGACTTAGTAAATGTATCCCATAATGCCTTGTGATTAACCATTTGCGCAGTAGCCCTCCACCATACTCCCACCATCTTTCAATTAACATAGAACGAAAAATAGCAAAAAGTAATACAAAAAAATTAGAGAGGAAAACCCTTCTTTTTTGCCTGTAGAAATGATGGGGTCATCTTGGACCAAAGGTGGGCGCACCCTTCAGGTACAACGGGCTACTGTGTGACCCAGGTCGTGTCAAAGGTCACGGTCTGCTACCGGGAATCCCCCGAAACCCTCAGACCCCGTCTGCCTGAAGGCCCGTGATCTGCGTGCCGCGTCTGCTGATCAGAAGTGACAAGTTGGACAGGCGCGCGCGCTGCGTGTCCTGAATGTCCCCGCCAGGTGTCGCTGCTGACAGCGCTGGTCAAGCTGTAGATCCAGGGCAGTAGAGGCCTTGCCGATAGCCAAACTAAGACGATTTCATGGGATCTGTGACGGCGCCCAATCACAGCTCTGTTCTAGACTTACGGAGCCAATGAATGGCCAGAAAACGCCACACCTGAGGGGCGTGATAATTATGTTCTCGCCGTGTGGGTCGCAAGGCCTCAAATCACACAATCAGGACAATGGGGCGAAAGGTCAGGATGTGCTCACGTCCACAGTCTACTATTGTAGGCGTGGGTTCGTATTCCACTTCTGATTATATTTTTCCTACTTTTCTTAGTATAGGATTATTCGGGAGTTTTAAAGGACGTCGTATTCATCAGGAAAAATGGCGGGAAAAAGGGGAGGGGGGTGTAGCTCAGTTCATAGTGAGGCGAATCGGCTTCTAGTTCTATCCACAAGACCTTGGTTTAATTCCCGATCGGGCGGCCTTTTTTCATACTGTGTGGGTCGGTGTCAGTATCAATGTAGATCAAGAGGCGTCCTGAGGCAGAAGTCTTAGAACGGAAAATAAGTCCCCGCCTTGTCTTTGTGTGGCACTATGTGGACAAAAATATCAGACCTGGAGTTTTTGGAACCGTCATCGTATTTAGGTCCGCATTGTTACGAAAACCCGAGAGAACATAAACTGGAGGAGATTCTCTCTTCTACAAAGAACAACATGCAGGGTAAGTGCATGTACGGTAAATGTACACTGAATTACGGCTGACACATTACAGTGTTGTGGGGCGGGTGAGCATAACGACTTCCCCTTTGATGTTGGTCGTCTCGCCTCGGCCAGATGAAAAGCCAGTGAAATACAACACAGTGCATTGTAGTGCAAAAACTGTACATGTACGACTGGTGCACCGGACATGCGAGAAACGTTTAAAGATTCGCTTGGGGGAAATAAAGCTTTGTTCACTGCAGAGGACACGGGGTTATAAAATAAAACAATATGGCTGTATACAAAAAGCAGTGACGGTGTCGCCGTTTAGGATTTCTCTGGGGTAACTTATGAGACGTTAATCTCTCTCTAGAAAAAAAAGCAGTGAAAGGAAATCTTTCTTCCAGCATTAGCTTTTCATGGGTTTACACGTGAGTGCACTATCTCGAAACCTTGAGTGCATTCGGTTCAATGTGTGCCAGCCTGTCCCTCACTACAATAATACCCAATCCTTACTGTGGCTTCAGAGGTAACTTGTATTTTTATGATATTTAGGGAATTATTTCACGTTTAGTACTACAGCTGTAATTTTAAGAGTAGAAGTGTTTTTGTTCTTATACAAACGTCCTATAAGAGAGAGAGAGAGAGAGAGAGAGAGAGAGAGAGAGAGAAGATATAGAGAGAGAGAACAGAGAGAGATTTGTTAAATGTTACACGAGTTTCCGATTGTATCTTCATACCCTTGGTTGAAAAAAAAAAAACAACCAAAAAAACACTTATTCGAGACTTTTGTAATATGTCTTATATGTAAACTATTTTCATCACCATTAACAGGTAATACGACTCTTAATTGCCGATTTATGAAAGCCTGTCTAACATATCTTTATGTGTGTCAACCTGCCCCTATGTATGTGCCAACCAACCTCATCATGGGCATATTTGGCACTCTTTTGGTTAGGGTTGAAATTAAAATTTTCAGAGAAAACATTCGCATATAGAACAATTATTTTTATTTTCTCTAAAAGAGCACATTATTTTTCCCATTTAACAAACAAGCGATGAATGATGATCGCCAAATCTTTTTTTTGTTACGTCCAGTTCACGTGAAAAATAGTGAAAAGTATACTAAACAGCTTTCTCCTAGATGATAAAACAGAAGACAAAAGGGAAATCAGATGCAAAAAAAGAAATTGGGAACAAAAGAAAGATAGAGTAAGAAAAAAAAATAATGAGGTCGAAAAGAAAAAAAATCTAGACAAACAGTATGGAAAGGGTCACGACCTTTTTAGGTCCCTGAAGAACTGCATTCGGTTCATTCCTCCACCCCCCCCCCTTTTTTTTTTTTCCATCACCCCTCTTTGTGTGAGAGTGTGTCCCTATCTTTATAATCTACTTTTACTGTATCTGTCTTTATGTATTGCTTTACTTAACAATTTATTAATCTTACCATTCACATATTTGCAACAATGCAATCTACAAATCATGTAAGTGAATTATCTTGCTTTATAAGATATACTGTTTTCTCAATCCTTTTCATGTAAATATAACTGTGTTGATTAAATTTCAGGAAAAAGTTGTGTTACTGAAATCTTTTTTGTTCAACCCACTTTGTAGCACTGCATATGATTTTTTAAATAGCTTTATTTGTGCGCGTATGTATGTGTGAGGTTTTGCTTGACTCTTACTAGAGGTAAAGGAACAACGATAATTTAAACTCTCAATATTATATTTTAATTGAAGCATCTGAACTCTAGTTCTCTTCTCCCCCTTTTCTTTCTTTTTTTTTTAAATATGTAGGGAAAAACTCTGTTTCTTTGTAAAATTAGATTGCAGTAAATAGGTAGAGAATCATTTACCCAGTATAATTTCACAAACAGAAACGATAAAACAACTGAGATATACATGTCACTAGTTCATCAACACGGCAACAATATTTTCTGCTGCGTATGGCAGCACGCAAAATTGTCGGACTTAGCCTTGGAACCCGTTTTCGTATATGATGCTCCTTGGAAACGTAGGACCGTTAAAATATCAGAGAGCTCTCCTGTAGAGGATACTCCTTGGAACATAACTAAACCCAAAGAGATTCCCCGAGAAATGAGATTCTGCACAAATTATCTTCTTCACAAACACCAAGAATCATAAAAAGACAAAGAACTATTTTAGTATTCACAATAACACAAAGTTTACTTTTATTTTAAAATTAACAAAATAATCCAAATAAAAGTTGTTGGCTTGCATCCACAATGGACGAAATTAAATAATACTAATAATAGAACAAAAACTATTTTCATCACCATTAACAGGTCTTATAATGTAAACTATTTTCATAACCATTAACAGTTAATGCACCTCTTAATTGTCGATTTAAGAACGCCTGTCTAACACATCTTTATGTGTGTCAACCAACCCCATCATGGGCACGGTTGGCACACTTTTGGTTAGGGTTGAACTTAAAATTTTCAGAGAAAACATTATAGAATTATTTTCATTTTCTCTTAAACTTAAAGAGCACATTTTCCCCATTAAACAAACAATAGATGAACCCCAAATCTTTTTTTACGCCCTGTCCACATGAAAAAAAGTGAGTAGTGTTCCAACCAGCCCCGCTTTCTCCTAGATGATAAAACAGAAGAAATAAGGGAACATCAGATGTGGAAAACGAAATTAGGAACAAAAGAAAGATAGAGTAAGAAAAAAATGATGAGGGCGAAAAGAAAAAAAAAATCTAGACAAATAGTATGGAAGAGGTCACGACCTTTGTAGGTCCCTGAAGATGCATTCGATTCTGTCATCCCCCCCCCCCCCCCCTCCTTTTCCATCACCCTCTTTGTGTGAGAGTGTGTCCCTACCTTCATAATCTACTTTGACTGTATCTGTCTTTATGTATTGCTTTACTAAACAAATCTAACCATAAACACATTTGCAACAATGCAATCTACAAATCTTGTAAGTGGATTAACTTGCTTTATAAGATTTACTATTTTCTCCATCCTTTTCACGTAAATATAACTGTGGTGATTAAATTTCAGGAAAAAGTTGTGTGACTGAAATCGTTTTTGTCTAACCCACTTGTAGCACTGCATATGATTTTTTAAATAGTTTTATTTGTGTGTGCGTGTGAGATTATGCTTGACTCTTACTGGAGGTAAAGGAGCAACGATAATTTAAACTCTCAATGTTATATTTTAATTAAAACATCTGAACTCCAGTTCTCTTCTCCCCCGTCTCTTTCTTTTTTTTTTTTTTTTAATATGTACGGAAAAAATTATGTTTCTTTGTTAAGTTCGATCCCTGTAAATAGGTAGAGAATCATTTACCCAGTATAATTTCACAAACAGAACAAGATAAAACAACTGAGATATACATGTCACTAGCTCTTAAACACTGCAACAATATTTTCTGCTGTGTATGGCAACACGCAAAATTGTCAGACTTAGCCTTGGAACCCGTATCCGTATATGGTGCTCCTTGGAAACGTAGAACACGTTAAAATATCAGAGAAATCTCCTGTAAAGGAGACTCCTAAGGACATAACAAAACCCAAAGAGACTCCTGAGAAATGGGATTCTGCACAAACAACAAGATTCATATAAGCACCAAGAATCATAATAAGACAAAGAACTATTTTTATATTCACAATAACACAAAGTTTACTTTTATTTTAAAATTGACAAAATAATCCAAATAAAAGTTTTGGCTTGCATCCACAATGGACGAAATTAAATAATACTAAAATAGAACAAATAAACGGAGGCTTCCTTTTGAAAGGCTCTGAGAGCGTAAGAGATGAACATTAAGGGATTTATTTATTTATCTATATCATCATCAGAAAAAATGAATATCAATAGATGTTTTTCTTTACATTTGAATTGTTTGTGTGGAGATATGTGAGAGATAGAGAGAGAGAGAGAGAGAGAGGGGGGAAGAGAGATAGAGAGAGAGGTGGGAGAGAGATAGAGAGAGAGGGGGAGAGAGAGAGAGGGAGAGAGAGAGAGAGAGAGAGAGAGAGAGAGAGAGAGAGAGAGAGAGAGAGAGAGAGAGAGAGAGAGAGAGAGAGAGAGAGAGAGAGAGAGAGAGAGAGATAGATAGAGCGACAAACAGAGAGATAGAGATAATGGCTGAATATATAAAACTGGTCATTTTAACAACATCAGCATCATTTTCATATATACTGTTTACTTGATTATTCTTAACAGAAAGAAAAATCAACAAGGGAAAAAAAAGAAAAGCATCCACCCCTACCACTACACCTCTCCCCATTATCAGAAAATGGAAATTCCACAAAAATTTCCATAATAGACTACAAATAATCAAAATTTGTTTTATAACTCACACTGTTTGGTGGGTGGAAGACTATAACTGTACGATATAGATAATTACGGTAAATTTTACATAAAATATATAGCTAGTTTTAATGCATTATCTCGAAAAATAAAGTTAACATTGGAAAGGTGTTAAATACGCTAATGACGTTAAGTACAATACTTAGGCTTATTAAGTACAAATAATACATCTCTTGCACTGTTGATTAATTCTCAAATCAATAAACATTATTATTTTTTAAAACAAATTTTGTAAACCACCTTCTTCTGATAATACATAAAAAAAGTGTGTCATTTTAAAAATTGTATTGTGTCTCGAGTATTAAAATTCTACCTTAAAACAAAACAACCAACAATTCATTGGTTGTTGAGACTTGATTGGCAGCTAGACTAAAAAGCTCTGTTTTGGTTCACTACTCTAAAAAGTACAAAAAAAGTTGTCATTTCTTGTTATTGAAATTAAAAAAAATATTCATATCCTTTTATAAAGAAATGGGCTGCTATTGCATTGCCTTACAAATATTTCTCTTCAACCTTGGGATACAATCTCCTCACATCACATGATCCAAAGTCCATTCCTTGCATGTGCACTATTTTACTATTTTTAGATTATTATTTTTTAATTTATGAAAGATCAGAGCTTTGATTTTTATTAGTTTGAAATGAAAGGTGTGCAGATCAAAGATGTGTTGGCACATTGGTCCTTAACATGTGTGCAGCGAGATAGAAAAATGTTAAGTAATTGAAATCAGGAAAAGAACATTTCAACTCCCAGCATATTATCATGGTTGGTACACATATGATGTCAGAACAGGAAAATTTGCAAAACAAGTACAAGCCTATCTGCAGCAGTTCAAGTCGCTCAAATTTCTTCATTTCTAAACTCCTTCCTTTGTAAAGATCAACAACATTCAAAAGCAAAACTTGTTAGAAGAAACAAACAGAAAACCTCAACTGGTTTTATGACACAGTAAGTAGGACTTTATGCAAAGAAATTCTAACATTTACCAACTCATATTCAATGTTGATCTATGTACAACAAATTCACACAAATTCACACAAATCCACAGCCATTGGGTGTAACATCATCACAATAAATAAGCAGATTGATTTGATAAATATTATATATTTTTAAAAATAAATCTTGATATATATATATATTTTTTTTTAATATTAAAAATTATTGCCAATATATTAGCGAGTAATAAGAGTACAATACCTATTCACTATTAAGTTTAAGTGAATGAAAGCCAGCCTCTCTACTTTCCAGATTACATTTTTGATTCAGGGAAAAAAATTGTTCTTGAAAAAATGTCATTCACCTCAATCAATGCTATTCAATGCTATTTAATGTCTTTTATTCAACAAATCATCTAATCATATAGATTGTTAATATAATTATTTGTGAGAGGAACATGTGAGAAAATAAATGAAATTGCAAAGGGGTTTTATAAAGAAGAGAACAACTCTCTTTGGCAATGGAAACCCTATAGGACGAGGTTTGCGATAAGGGACTTAACTTATGCAAGTCCTTTCTTTTATTTTTTGTAAATCACATGCTTTCACTTTCATTGATAGGCTCATATTCTTTTAAAAGTAGTTCCCCTTAAACTTAGGGTATTAATTAAGTAACTAAACTTGAGCAAACAAAAGCATCATGATATATCAGTTCTCAGCACAGATGACGGTTTTAAAACAGGAAGTAGCGCTGGGCAAGTGAGAGCCTGTCTGCTGCAGGACAAGTCAGCTGAGTTCTCTCCTCCTGCCCATCTTCCTTCACCGTGACTTGGTAGCTTTGAGGGTCCACTGTTGGGAAAAACAGACATGGAGGAAAAAAACAATATAGTAGAACTCATTATAAGCCAAATATTGAATGACAAGAACTATTGCAACAACAACAAGTTTTAGAATTCAACTTATTCTTTCTACAGTAGAACTCCAACAAAACAAACTCAAAGTTAAAGAACACCTAACATTTAACAAACACAAAAAATCCCCGATTTTTCTTCTTCTTTGTCTTCATTAAGCTACCTTTGATCCAACAAACTAATCTCATACACATCCTCGGATCCAACGAACCAGAGGCATAGGCAGGCTAACATAGTTGTATACCAGACACACTAAAACTAGATCTAGTTGAAAAATAGACAAGCAAATATCTGCTGACTTGTTGCTAAAGATTATTAACACTTCTCCTGTAAGTCAGGGCTGACATCATGTAGGGTAGTGTACAATAAAATCATAAAAAATGAGGTCATTGCAGACAACGGATGACTGCCGAGTATGATCAATGAGAGTCAGTAATAACGTGGGATGTGTGTTTGGTTGTGTCATTGGCTTAACACCACCGAGGTGTAATCATGTAATGAGGGTCTCTGGAGGCACTACATAGCAACACATGGCTTCAACAGATCTTGAATCCAACAAACTATTGAAAATAAATGAGCTAGATCGTTGAGTTCGAGGTGTACTGTATTTGCACCATATAATTTATTTTGGAAATACTATGAACCATGAACTATGCAAACTGACTTGCTCCTTTTCAATAATTTGTTCAATGCAGGAAAAAGAAGGAACATATATGTGTTGATTAAATGTAGGGTGATTTTTTAGTCAGTTTGTTGCATTAGAGGTGTTCTGAAAAACATCATGTTTCATTGTTTTAAAGATTAAAATGTGCTGTAAAGAATCATGTTTCATTGTTTTAAAGGTGAAAATGTGCAGTAAAACATCATGTTTCATTGTTTTAAAGGTTGAAATGTGCAGTAAAAAATCATGTTTTATTGTTTTAAAGGTAAAATAAGCTTCAAAAATCATGTTTCATTGCCTTAAAGTTAAAATGTGCTGTAAAACATCATGTTTCATTGTTTTAAAGATGATAATGTGCTGTAAAACATCATGTTTCATTGTGTTAAAGCTTAAAATGTGCTGTAAAGCATCATGTTTAATTGTTTTAAAGATTGAAAAGTGCAACTGATGCAATCCACATACCCTCAATGTCTGGGATAAAGTCATTGTACACCATGTCCTTCTTCTGAATGTTTCTACAGTTTCTCACAGGATAGATGTTCTTGGTGAGTCCATAGGTCGCTACTTGCCCACTCTTTACAGCGATCTGGAGAAGGAAGTTATAAAACGCATATAGCCAGTCCATCAAAAACAGTTTTACCTCAGGAGGAGAAGAAATTGCTAATGAGCTATAAAATCTAGCAGACTGCAGTACAGTAGGAACCCTACTCAGCGAGTAAATTTCCAATTGTTGGCATCAAGATATTACTTACTTTCCCTTAAAAATTTCAACACCGTCCTAGTCCCAGGTTTATCCAATCAGTTGTGGAAAAGCCCTGCTTGTTTTGGTGTTGCATGCTGGTTGATTGTTTTATTAGTTTCTTACTGTCCAAAATCAGCAACAAGGCTGCATCGCCCAAGAGTCCCAAGAGTAACAGCGCATGAGCATCTAGAATTTTCTATAACTATAATATGTAAAATGTCTTAGTTGGAGTACTCAAATCTTAATGTAAAACTACAGTTTTTTAAACCTTTATATTGCAAAATTTTTGGAGGGACTTCGTGCTATTCAAATTTCCCAAAAATTTTTGTGCACTCTTCTCAATATTCTTAAACTGGAATTAGATCTTAAAAGATAACGTGTACATTGAATACTTGTATAGCTGTTGCTGGCAGGGGCTGATCCTATATAAGAATTAATTAAAACTAGGAATTTACATTGAGGAGGTGAATGTGGAAAAGGCATTTCATGCCATGGAAAAAATTGTAATTTATATTTAATATTCTTTGCACTTTTTGTCTTTCTCTTATCATTTCTATTATTTTCAACAAACAAAAAACAAGTAAGGCATGTGAGTATTTATTTCACTTACCTTGTTGACAAAAACGTAAGATTGTGGCCCAACAGCTTTGCCGTAGGATCCAAACATTTTTCTCTGCTTCACAGGCTCAGGGGTCGGGATTGATGCATTGGCCAAGCCTGGATGAAGCAGATGCAGAGAAAAGCAACACTAAGTTTCCGTAGTTGATGAAGGAATTTCTATTACAAACATTTTAATATTTAGATTTACGTGTCGAGTGAATGGCAAATATTCTATACCATTCCATCAATTTGCTTCAGTGAGGAAAGTATGAAATCAAAATAAATTCACTGGTACGTTGAGCTATATTCAATAGCCACCATAATCAATAAATATCACTTTAAAAAATCATTAATAAACAACATCACTTATAAGATAATTAAAACCTCATTACCCAAAATCATTAATAAAACATGGTCATAAATATATTGAACTTGGTTATCTTTGATGCCACCATTAAATTTTGTTTCCACTGCAAGTATTATTATCAATTCCTCATATTCTCCTTCACCTGCACCGTTCCTCCACCAAAAGTTTTTCAGCTGTCATTTGTGTCACGTTTGCATGAAACACCCTGATTTTACCCTTTCCTTCTCTATGGCAATCAAATTACAACAAAAGATTGCAGGTATCAATATGTTTGTTTCATTGTTGTTCTGTTTCTTAACATCCTAAGTTAACTATTAGGCTATCTTGTCAATGGATACCAAGACTAACTTCTGACAAGTTTATGTGCTGCCTCACAGAGAAAAAGAACGGAAAGCGGGACTTTTTGTCTGTCAGCCTAGCGGGACTTTTTGTCTGTCAGCCCATCGCACTATTCTTGTGCCTATCCAACCAATGAGGGGAAAGGCAATTTGTTTGAGATTAAAACCTGAACTTCCAGTTTAGGATCAACATGCTCTACCACCTATGCAACCTTGCCTCCATCACATGTGTCAGTTCTGACTACTAGATCAAAGCTATGATATCAGGTATACTCCTATCCGTGTATTTATCGCTCAACATACTATTAATTGTTACGCATTGGTAGCCACCACTTATGTGTACCATGAGCAGTAAACGATCCCTGATCCAGCCAGTCAGAAGTCTGTAATCACTTAGTCAGTCATACACCAGTAAAGAGAACACCTACAAAGATAGGCCCTGTTACCTCTGTCCTACAGTGTATTTGAGAGGGTACTACATCATCTATCCATACTGACCCATCTGGGCCCAGGCTATCTGGCCTCCCTTGATGATGATCTCCGGTTTCGCCCCAAAGAATGCTGGACTCCACAACACCAGATCTGCCAGCTTTCCTGTCTGTTGTGGTTTGCACAGGAAACAAACAAAACAAAAAACTTGTAAAAATATTTTCTATCTATCAGTATAGTGAGCGAAAATTGTTTAAATTTACACATCTTGGGCCCAACTTCATTTTTTCTAATATCCAATTTTGCAGTTCAGATTGACCCACGTTTCATGAAAACACACCTAATCTAAGGGACGCAATTTATTTTTATTTTGAGCACACAAAATAGGACTTTAGTTACTTCCCTTTAAGCACACAAAATAGGACTTTAGTTAATTCCCTTTAAAATTCAACACATGCTTTATGGATGGTAAATCCATCTTGTGTATGTGACTTATATTTTCAATGACATTGTATTTTAACATTTTTATACAGATATAAAAAAAGGTATTTTTCTTGTTTTCCCTCAAACGTTTCTTTATTTCCTATTCTACTACTACATGTATACAGCACTTTGAATCATATTGTCTCCTCCCCTGCAATGACAAGCCTCACCTCTACGGAGCCGACTAAGTCTGACACACCATGCGCGATTGCTGGGTTCACTGTGTACTTGGCCACATAGCGCTTCGCTCGGAAGTTGTCATTCTCGCCCTGAAACAAAGTTGTTTGATTACAAATAATATTGCTAGTAATGAAAAAATGAAAGAAAGAATTTCTATGCGGTTATTTTTTTTACTATAATATAATTAAAAACAAAACTGAGTATTATAGGTGATTATAGATTAGCTGCAAAGATAGAGATGAGAGAGAGTGAGAGAGAGAGAGAAAAAGAGAGAGAAAGAAAAAGAAATATAGGAGGATAAAGAGAAACAGTGAGAGAGAAGGAGAAAGAGATAAAGAGAGAGATAGAGAGAGAAGGAAAGAGAGAGAGAGATAAGAGGAGAAAACAAAGAAGAAGACAAAGAAAAAGATAGAGATGAGAAAGAGTCAAAGAGAGAAAGAAAGAGAAAGATAGGAGGATAAAGAGAAATAGTGAGAGAGAAGGAGAAAGAGATAAAGAGAGAGATAGAGAGAGAGAAGGAGAGAGAATGTGAAGATTGTAGAGGATTGCTCACCGTCTCTCCACTCAGCGGACCACGGAACAGTTTCATCTTGTCTGCCGTCTGCCATGTGCGAGTGATGACCTCACCAATCCGCCCCATTGCCTACATAAATAATTAAAAAAACATAAACAGAATGTGTGTAAAGCAACCAGGGTGAATCAGGCACAAGTCTCAATTTTTACTTTTTGAGATATTAACATGCGTTTTGAGGCATCAAATGTATTTTAAGAGGTTTTTAAAACCAAAACTCTTCTCTTTTCTAGCACCAGAGATGATATTTGAAAATGAAAAAGAGGTCAATAATTATATATTAGTTTTTCTATGTTTAGAAGGCTCTAGCCAAAAACTTGTATCAGTGACTTGTGTCTGATTCACCCTGGTTGACTCACATTTCACTAAATTTATTGATCTGGCCAAAAGCTAGTGTAAATTTAATTTAATTTTCGTACCAGCCACTGAAGCAAAGTAATGTAGGCATGGCAAACTTTCTTTTTTTTTAATCTGTTCATAAAACAACTATGGTGGAAGAGAATATTTTGACATCCTAATTATGGCTAATACCGTGAAATCTGCTAAAGATAAACCCTTCTCTGTGGCTTTATATTACTCTTTTCCAAGGCACCAATTCCCTTTGTTTTTCTCTTTATAGTCTCTGTTTAATATAAATTTAGCATGAGATAAACTATTATGCTGTCCCAAAGAGGCTTATCTTTACGGGATGCTACTGTACTTGAACTCTAATTTCCGTAACCGCCATAGTACCACATTTTTTTAGCCGCGCTTACCTGGGAGTCTGAGCCCATCATGCTGAGCGCCCCAAGGTCGTGGAGGATGTCCTCAGCAGCGATGGTCTCCGCACGAATTCGCGACTCGGCAAAGGCCACGTCTTCCTTCAGGTTTCTGCGAGAGAGACAGGAAAGTGGGGCGAGACACCCTGGATAAAACAGCTGACCGTTAATTGTTGACATTTTCACAGCATCAAGAGTAGATCTGCAGCACCTGTATTAATAACATAAACTGCAAATCTTTGAATTTCTTGAAACCTGCCATTCACAACAGAATACATGAAATACCTGTTCTGAAATATCAGGGTTGTTTGTCTTCTTCTTGTTTGCCTCTCAGCTCCCAGCACAGCAGACACCATCAATTTTGACTATTTTTTACACACAGTACAGCGGTCTCAAGCAGGTTAAATGTTACCTCACTGTCTAGCATCTCACTGGATGAGTCGTTAGCACGTAAAAAAAGGGTGAACTGGTGCTAGTGGTAGAGCGTTTGTCCCCCATTTGGGCGGTCCACAGTTCAAAACCCGTTATCACACAAATTTATCTGATTTTGTCCCCTGCTGGTTGAGTCGATGTCAGTATAATGTGTCTGAATTAGACAGGTGTCCCGATACCATGCACTGCACATAAAATTGTCACACTTTAGTCTTGGGACCTGTCCACAATATAGCTTTGCTGCTGACTGAAACCAACTCACTCACTCAGCATGAAAAAAAAGGTGTTGTTCAACCAATTACTTTCTTTATCTATAGCTTTGCATAAGAATGCAATTCCCTACATCTAAGAAGGTTACATCGACAAATATAGTTACAGGTGGATATAGTGTTTGAGTTCAGACTAACGTTCCAATTTCTTTATTACACGAAAACCCGTCTTAAAATCACATTGCTAAAAGGGACATCGTACTATAAAGCTAAAAATCAAAGAACACTGTGCAAGTCAAGGAAAGGAGGGTTAGGGAACTGTTGAGCGCAGGTCCTTACTTGTCCAGATGATGACACACCATCAACATGTCCAGATGTTCATCAAGCGTGTTGACAGTCAAGGGGCGTGTCGGGTTTGTGGATGACGGCAGCACATTCTGGATTCCACACACTCTGGTGAGAGAGAGATATAGATAGAGAGAGAGGATATTTCAAAAAAGAGAGAGAGGGGATATCAAAAGACAGAGAGAGAGATAGATAGATAGAGAGAATGTTGATAAAGAGAACAGACAGAGAGAGAGAGAGTTAGTAGAGAGAGAGAGAGAGAGAGAGAGAGAGAGAGAGAGAGACAGACAGAGAGAGAGAGAGAGAGAGAGAGAGAGAGAGAGAGAGAGAGAGAGACAGAGAGAGAGACAGAGAGAGAGAAGAGAGAGAGAGAGAGAGAGAGAGAGATAGATAGATAGAGAGAATGTTGATAAAGAGAACAGGCTGAGAGAAGAGATGTCTGTTGCAAGGAAATATGAATAAGAGGAGATGGGACAGTGTAGGTGAAATACTCCCTTCCAATCCTTTGACAGTTCATCCCATTAAGCACGGCGTGCCACATGACTGCCTTGCTGTGAAAGAACTACTTCACTGACTTAGCACCTCCCAACTGGGCACTGCGGGGTGCCCTGTAACTGCCACTGGTAGCAGATCTTCATTCATCCTTTTTTCCTTCTTTTTCTATCACAAGAGAAACTCGTAACTCGCCCGACAGACAGATGGCCAGTCTGGGTCTGGCACATAACAAGAGAAACTCGTGAATGGGTGTACAGGCTCTTAAGCCCAGAACTTAGAACTCGCCGACAGACAGATGGCCAGTCTGGGTCTGGCACAGGTGACTGGGTGTGATCTTTCATTTGCCTCAAAGGTTATAACTAACACTGGGTGTGAATTGGTGTATTGTCTAACAATTAATTTATTTGGCACAATAATAAACATCCTAGCAATCAATTGATTTGAAATCAATGTTTTACACTTGGTCTTTGCTCCTATACTGATTGAGTCAGCGCATGGAATCTACAAATGAAAAAATGTCTTTGCCGTTCCAGCACCACTCGAGACGGCTGCTCGGCGGATTTCTTACTTGATGATGTCTGGAGCATGCCCACCACCGGCGCCCTCTGTGTGGTATGTGTGGATTGTCCGCCCTTTGAAAGCCTCCACAGTCCTCTCTACACATGCAGATTCATTTAGTGTGTCGGTGTGAATCATAATCTGTATGGATCGAGTCATAGAAGTTTTTAGTTTATCATGGTTGGTTTTAGAAAAAGGAACAAAGTAACTTAATAAAATTTTGAGTTTTCAGGTAGTGCTTAGTAGAGATTATGTAAAGATTTTAAGTGAAATGAACTCGAAAATGTTTTTTCTTAGTGGGATTATAACAATCAAATGATTAGATGCCTCAGCACTGAATTGTCTTGCCACTAAAAAAAAAATTATGGGTACCTTGGTTATATCAAAAAGACAACTATGTTCTCTCAATAAATGTAATTCAATTTTGAACATTATTACTGCTCTTCAAAGAATGAGATCTTGAGTAAATGGAATACATAAAATATTGTTCTAGATATAATTGTATAACTGTAATATATATTTTGACACTTAAGTCTCAATTTCCCGTTCACCTGTGCATTTTATTTCCCTGTAGATTTATTTCCTTCACCTGTACCCTTACCTGTGGATTTGTTTCCCCCTTGTCAATATTAGGTTCTAATTCAAAGGGTGTTTAAAAATACACAAGAACTGTTGCATAAATGGAATACATTAAATATTGTTCTATGCAACCATAAAATATATTTTGCATATTTTGCCACTTAAGTCTCAATTTTCCGCTTACATTTGTTCCCCTCCCGTCGTCTCCTCTTACCTGTATGTCTGCCTCCATGGCAGCGTTGAGACAGGCGTCAATGGCTGCAGGCGTGCTGCCCCAGTCCTCGTGCAGTTTGAGGCTGGTGGGGGGAGGGGGGAGGGGGAATTACAGAGGGAATAGAGAACAAAAGCAACTCGTGACGCAAGCTAAGTATGATGCTACATTCTTGTGTACCGGTAAAAACGTATACAATAAATCTGAATTCAGTTTGAGATAGGCTTAACAAATTTATAAAGACAAATAGTGCAAAGGAACAAGTTTGTCCGCTCTATTTAGAATAACAGTACTGAGCTTCAAAAACAAAAATATTCCTATAATCTTCAATTAGGGAAACACATTACTCAATGTGCTTAAACATTTTGCAATTGTTTCCATAAAACTTTTGTTAAGAATAATGACAAGTATGAATGTAAGTAGGTATACCCATTTAAACAAACAATATGCATTTGAACAATCAATACAATCCAACTATGCAGCTACAAATATATGTTGTTGTTTTTAATCCAGCGACGTATGGGCTTTCGCCCTTCGGTCCAATGCCATGTAGTGAAAGATGCATATTTTCTTTAGCTGTTGAGCAGTTGTGTAGAAGGTGATAAAAGGGTTTGAATTCAGAGGGCGAGAGGAGGTTCTTAAGTTGTCCAGATGAAGGCATAAGAAAAGGTGGTGCTTCACTGATTCGTACATGTGGTCACACTGCGGATACATTGGGGGAAGTTGAGGCTGTATTCTCTTTCGATGTTGGTTCAGTCGCCGTGTCAGCTCTAAGTCGGAAGAATGTGGATACATTTTTTCTCGAGAGGACGTCGATGTTATTACTTAATTTTGGTGCCTTCATGTACTTAAAGACTGCTCTTCCTGTCTTGCCCATGGCCCATCTGTCCATCAAATCTTGCTTTATGATTGTCTTTATGATTTGCTTTGCAGTGTTTTGTGTAACAGGTGTCTGGTTGTTCCTGTCGAGATTGCTTTTTTTTGAGACTATGTCTGTTCTGTCATTTCCAGGTGTGTTAGAGTGTCCTGGGATACATTTCTCTGTCAGGTTGATGCCAACGGATGCAATAAGATGGTGTGCCTACACATAAATAGAATCTACTGTTTGACTTTACAAATGTATGTCCTGACCCCATCACTCCTGCGGTGATCTGCTCCATCAGTTCCTCTGGTATCGTGTCAGTGCCAGAGGTGTTCCCCTTCCCCGTGAAGCCGAAGTTGAGAGGGAAGTTGTCTGTGGCTTGCATCATGTGTCTGTAGGAAGCAGAGGTAAAGGGGAGTAAGTCGGATTTAAAGACTTGTGTTTACAAAAATGTAAATGAAAAATTCATTTTTTAAATGGCTGTTTACTGATTTTACCATCCATTACTTATTTCTTTTATATGTTTTAAAATTGTATTTGAGAAAAAGAAAAAAAAAGAACAAAATATAAAAGCAAACGAAATTACCATTTGAACAAAAGAGAGGTAAAAATGTTTTTGTTTTGCTGATTTTACTTGACAGTGCACTGTTTCCTCCATAAAAAGGAATACAAATCTTGTTATTTACTCTCAATAAAATGCATAATTTTGGGAGGGATTTACTGGACTAAAAATCTGCCGAAAACTTGTGTTTCTTATCTCAATATCCTAGAGCTGAAGTTTTCAAATTTAAAAAAAAGATAACAAACACGTTGAATATTTGGTGGCTGCTGGCAGCCACAGATCATGTTTTGAGAGCTAACCTTTTCCAACCAAAGCCCATACTTGTGCGAATTCATATGCTCTTGTGCTCCCACCCCTTTGTATTAATCTGCACACCTTCCATTTAAAAAATCAAATCTTTTACCTTTACAAATTTTGTTAAGTTCCCTAAAATAGTGCGCACACAAGGAAGAGGCCTTAAATCATGCAATGTGAAAAGGTAAAGATCATTTCTATCTAAAACTAATGTAGACTGGCATATCGCACGAGGATCGATACTGACTTGATATGAGCAGCTCCAGGCGTGCAGGTCGTGGCGTTAGTTCCAGTGGCGGGCCCCGTCCCTCCACCAATCAGACTGGTGATTCCCGAGGCCAGCGCTTCCCTGATCAGCTGTGGACAGATGAAGTGGACGTGGGTGTCCAGAGCTCCAGCCGTCAGAATCAAACCTTCCCCCGCGATGACCTCCGTACACGCCCCGACAATCATGTTCTGAGGAAAGAAGTATAATCAGTGATGCACATAGACAGCTCAGTAGAAACATTATTCTGCAGCGCAAATAGAAGTAGTTTTAGTACTTGCAGGCTGCGATGCCACAAATTTTGGTTGCTAAACATACTGCTATAGTCGTTTCGAATTGGGAAAATATTAAATTGTGACGACACACATCCTGGAATATCAAGTATATAGATTAAGGATCAAAACATGATTAATTTTTTAGGCTCAAAGTACAGAAACAACCCACATGTAAAAAATCAATAAACAATGAATATCAATTTTTTTTATGGCTGGATTCAGTCTCAAGTCAGCTAAACTCAAACAGCTTCTAAGGAATCAAATTTATGTGCTCAAAATGAGACATATCTATGAAAAATACAAGTATTTTTTCTTATGAGATATAATTACTTTTTTATAATAATAGAAATTAAAGAAAGCCTCTCTTACCAGATTTTTTAATGCCAAACCTTAATTACATAAATTATTAGCAAATACTTAAATAATAAATTGAAAAGAAAAACAAACAAACAAAATAAATACAACACATGTCTCTCGGAACAAAATGTCTAATTCCATATATATAATACATACTTATATAAAATAAAAAATCTTTTCACAAGGAAAAGGAAAACAAAAAAAAAACAAAAGAAAAAACAACAAGAAAATGTCTGTAGACCTATTCACCTGATCAACTCCGTCCATGACGTCTGGATTTCCTGCCTTCCCAATACCAACTATGTTACCATTCTGTGAGGAAGAACGGGAAAATTTTTTACATTGATCGATGAGTGTAAAATAAAGGAATACATGTAGTTACATTGGAAAGTCCCAAAATTTATTGCCAGCTATTAAAGGCCTTCAGTTACAAAACTAGAACAAGCAATACTGGGATGTGCCGATATGGCATCCCACAGCAAAGAGTGCATCACTTTTCGCAAAACTGTCCAAAACCGCAATATGAAATTCAGCAACACAAACCCAAAATCTGCAGGGGAAAGTTTAGTCAATTTCATCCTCACTACAAAGTACACTCAACGAATTGAGAAATACTACATGATTAACTAGGTAGAGTCTCATCTTGCATATGTGAGCAATGATGTAGACATTTCATTTAAAAGATAAAAAGCTGGCAACATTTTTTTTCTTTTTTTCTTGGTTCAAAGGATACGAATTTTGTAAAATCCCTTAAAACAGAGCTATTTCATAAGCATTGCTGGCAAAAATCATATGACTCAGTTGTGTTAACATACGTAAGAAGAAGAAAAAGAAAAAATGTCAGAGTGGTGAACCCACCTTGATTCCCACATCAGCCTTGATGATGCCGGTCATTGCATCCAGTATGAGGGCATTAGTGATGACTGTGTCCAGTGCTTGACCGGCAGCCAGTAAACACGCTTGACCCATCCCGTCTCTCAGGACCTTCAGGAAACAGATCAACTAGTTCATCACTGCATCTCGGTCAAGAGATCTCTTACAGTTCAGGGTATCTCTAAAGATCACCTAAGATCCTCACATACTATAATCTTGAAAAATCTGTTCTATGTTCTATTTAAATATGAAAAAGTATTCAGATAATAAATAAAATAAAATAATGCATAATCGACATTGGAATACATACCTAATCTTATTTATTCATTATCATATAAATGAGTGTTTTAAGATTCAAAGCTGTGTGTTATAAGGAGCTACAGTTTTAACAACAAAAAACCATAGTTTGATTCTCTTTCTGATATAAGGACCCAATCTCATGGACACTAGTACTATAATAATAACTTGATTTCCTTAAGAATCTGTATTAAAAAAAAACAGTATGATGAGGGAGAGAGAGACAGAGGGAGAGAGAGAGAGAGAGAGTGAGAAAGGGAGAGAGAGGGAGAGAGAAGGAGAGAGAGAGAGAGAACTGAGTGAGAATATAATGCAAGATAACTTGAGGTAACCCACCTTACCACCACCAAATTTGCACTCATCCCCATAGACTGTGTAGTCTTTCTCAACCTCGATTATCAAACTGGTGTCTCCAAGTCGTAGCTGTAAAAAGATTCATTAAAATTATTTGCAAAATTTAATTTTCACTGCGCTGTAATGTGACAATTTCGAAATTTCTATAGAAGAATTTGAAATTCAATAAAAAAAGAATTTAAAGAAACATTGATTATACAAAGAATGAAGAAAACAAACAACAAAATTAGATAACTTGGCGCATCAGTCAAGTTTAAAAAATCACTAATCATTATTCCGTTGATGATCTAAATTTTTATTGAAGAAACGAAAGATCTCCCCTAATTTAACATCTTGTTAGATCCCAAGAAGGATACTATCCAGTGACAGTGCCCCAAAACAGGGTACAAGACACTTCGCCAAGCTGACACCAACCCAACAGGTAGTAGGCCTAAGAAAAGCAGTCTGATTAGACAATTGAACCAGGGGACTCTCATTAGAATTAGTTTTACTCAACTGGCTTGAAGGTTTGCTACAATGGTTATTTGAGTAAAATCTGTGACAATCCCTTCACAGAGAGACTCACCTTGTCTCCAACTGTTGGACCGAACGTGTGAGCGTACTGGAACCTGGATACAGTTTGTGGCAAGCTTGGTTCCACAATTGTCTGGAGAGGGAAAATACAGATAATGCAATATACACACAGAGAGTAGAGAAGTCTAGTTTTCTTTAAGTGGCAGGACAGGACCATTCGGTGCCAAGGCATCTACAAGTCGCAATCATTTTTCACCTATTTCACCATTCTCAATTTTGGCCTACCTCTAACCTCTACTGAAACCTAACCAATAAATTCGAGCTATGCTTATAATATTAAGTGTTCTGCCTCTTCTAAGTTTAATTCATAAATTCAAAGCTGCCTCGCAACTACTGCTTATGCTGAAAAATGTCTCAAATTATGTTGCTGAAAGACAGTTTTTAGAGTTGACTAACCTTTTTTTCCCCATTAAGTTCTCACCCAGTTTTATGTCTCCTTAGACTAACAAAAATTCTTAGTCCTCTGCAGTGCAGGACCTCAGAGCGGGACACTCAGAACTTGGCTGACTAAACTGACACTGACCCAACCCGGAGTTCAAACCTGAACCTCCTACATTGGAGACAAAAGCTTGTTCTACCCCAGTACCAAAACTTACATTTTTCCTCTAAGAATAAGGTTACCTACACAAATTGCACCAATATGCCATTTTGCGCTATTATACAACAGCGTAACAAAAACTCTAATGTGACGGCCTCTACTTTTGTATTGAAAGGACCTGTAGAAAAGTTTTTGCCCTTGTTTAGGCTACCTGTTTTTTGTGTCCAAATCCAAAAGCTTTTACATTTTCCATAATCTTTTGGATATTTCCTGAATCCACAGGGCCGTCACAAATATTGTTGCCTCCTCTTATTATTCTGGAAAAAAGGTACATTTAAAGGTTGTGATAATTTGAGTAAACATGGTGAAAATAGAAATAATAGTTTTTTAATGAATGAATGCATGAAGATATAGGTAAAAGTATGCTGCTTAACTGGTCAAGTGCATAATTTGTGAATTGGTATTCTGTAAACTTTATGCAAAGTTATTTACAGTTTTAAAAAAGCATCAAATATATCTGAAGGGAAGAGCGGGATCCTGGGAATGATTTTCTTTGTTATGCACATTTTATCAGCAGCCTTAAAAACCATCACATTTTAAAATTCTAACTTTTCATTTCTAGAACCACATATAATTCTTTTTATTTCACAATGCAAATGGTCAATATAGAGTAATTCTTCTATGTTTAGGCCCTATAGGACTCAAAACCTATACCAGCAAGTTGTTGCAGATTTATCCTGAGAGCCTCCCAGATAATTTTTAGCAGTAATTTAAAAGGTAAGCTTACTGGCATTTAACTGCTTTTTTCTATAAAATGTTTATGGGTTTCCATTTTCCAGATTACAATCTTACAGACAGTCACAATTTATAGAAATTTACTTCTATTTGTGCATGTGCATGAACTTAACCACTTGAAGGCACACTTTTTGTGGGTGTCAGATTGGCAGTTAAAATTTGCCTTATTTTTCTTCCTCGCATGTATCACCAAAAATTTCCTCATTTGGACATTTTAGCAATGCAACATGTCTAGTCGCCATTTTGTTACAGGCTGACGGATTGGCAAGGTAAACTGCACGTTTACCACTTTAAAAAAGAAGCCAAATGCAAAGAGACAGTTTTCGGCCTCTGCGCAGTTCGATTAGGGAAGGCCGATTTCGGTCTCTGCCGAGCCAAGTGGTTAAGTTCAGAGCAGGATAATTACTCACTCTCAGTCACAGATGTTAAACTTCAACCAATCCCCAAACAATTTCAAATATATTTTGAATTTTGTGCACATTGTCTTTCATTTTAGACAAAGTACAATAAGGTTGAAAAGGCGCCCTCACGTCTTTCTGTCATAATCCTATCATCTTGACCTTATTTTGGTATCTTTGTTCAAAACAGTGATTTATATCTCAAATTTGGATCTGGATGAGATTGTATTGACCTGGTCTGATCGATTTAATAAACTCTCACCAAAAAGAGACATTTTAAAAATCTTACTTCTTGCCTCCAATGTCCACAAGTGGGACGGACTTGATCGCACCGGGCTCAAATCTAATGGCAGTGCCAGCCACGATGTTCTGAAAAAGATAAAAAAATTACAACATAAAAAGGTTTTAAGTACGGTACTGGTATCTGTACTTGGTATTTATATATCTAAATCTCCTCAATAAAATCAGGACACAACGAACAAAATTTGTTGGCTGTGTCATGCGCAGGCATAATTCGGAACACATTATTACAACTGGAAAAATGAATGGAAAGAGAGCGAGAGGCAGACAGAGAAAAAAGTCTGTGGTGAACCATTAGGATGAATTGGTGGAGGTAAAGAGATCGACCTGATTGTGAAATGCGAGGACAGAAAAATGTGGATGGACATTTTACCCGCATTGTACTCCATGATGATGATTTATACTGCTTTAGTTTGAACATGTATCAGATATACAAATGATAATATACTTAAACACTTGAACTCAACCCCTATTTTGGAAATCTACATGTCCATTACTGTGAATAATGAATGGCTGTACACTTTTATTCACTGGTTCAAATCATCTTCAACTCTGCCATTTTTAGAAGATAATTGATTGGAGTTAAATTAAAAAGATGTGTCAAATTCATCGAGGCTTATACTCTATGGGTACACCATTTCTAATAATATACCTGGCATTCAAGTGGTTAAGTCCAAGTTTAACAGCGAACAACATTGGCTGGATTTGATCACTACTAGATCAGTTTGGTAACACTCTTCTTGACTGACCTGTAGATGGTATCCCTCTCCCAGTAGGATTTTTTTGAAAACTTTGGGGACGTAAAACTTTTTGCAATTTCTATTCATTGATGTGAGCTACTAAACCACCTGTTTTCCCATTGAAAGAAATGAGCGCAATGTTAATATGTCTATTGCATTATTAAAATGCTAATGCTCTCCCTTTGATAGTATCTCTCTGCCGCTGTTTAGGATCCCCCAAGGAACTTAATACACAATAACCCTAACCCCTGTAGAGAAAAATCTCTGAGAATTCTAATGGTTCCACAAGTTTTATTTGACTTACATAAAGCAAGCTAGGCATGTAGCTAATATTCTAATTCGAGATATTTGATATAAATGCAATCTGATCTACAAGTCTAAGTAAGTTTATCTTAATCTGGACCTATGTCTTTTACTTTTCAACAAAAAAAAATTGTTTAATGTCACCAAAACACTGTTACAGATAGAACACGTCTTTTTTTTAAAAACTCTATACGCTAGTTATATGACACACACACATAACCAAGCCTAATTACTAAGTTTGTTTAGTCCCTATCATGCTACAGGTGTCAGACATTCAATTGAAAACCAAGATTTGATGAGAAAGATGTATCATATGATTTTTTATGATCTTCTTAGCCATGTTTTAACTATAAGTTTATTTATGTCTTTTGATGTAGACATACCAATCGTTTCCCATAAGCTGCTTCTCTGTCAAATGTCAAGTATTTGTTGGTTTCAGTGAAATGATAATGGCTTCCAATCTGGTAAGAGCAAATACACAAAATAATTACTGAATAGTCATGAAATATTTAAAAATTAACTTTTAAAAGGAGATCAACAGACTGTGCTCAATACTTTTGCCTATCCAAAACCAATCAATATCATAAATTTTCAAGACAGCCAAATTTTAGAAGCTCAACTTTAAACGGTTGATAGAATTTTCACAATAAAAACAAGCAAATAACAAAAAGCCCTCTGACGACATGATCTACAGTATTTCTAACCTGAATGGGTCTGTCGCAGTAACTAACTACTTCCAGAGAGATGGATTGTCTGCCTTCGTTGATGGTTATCTTCCCTTCTTCGATGAACATCTCTCCAGGCGTCAAGTCCTCTGGGCATGTTACATGTGGCTCTGATGTCTGGAAGATCAATAATGGCAAGAACAGATAAGGACCCAAGAAAGAGATTTCTAAGACTTGGCCTGTCACAGTAATTATACTAACACCGACCAAACTAATAGGGTCACAAAATGAGCTGCATATGCCTGCCTGTCTGTCCATCTCTCTCTCTCTCTCTCCCCTCTCTCTCTCTCTCTCTCCTCTCTCTCTCTCCCTCTCTCTCCCCCCCTCTCTCTCTCTCTCTCTCTCTTTCTCTCTCTCTCGCTCATTCCCTCCCTTCCCCTTCCATCCCTCTCTCTTTCTTCCCACCCTTTATAAACATTACTTTTTGACAGAGAACTTCTAAAAATGATTGACTTCATCTGAAGGCATGTCTACCTGAACTTGAGCTTTGTCAAAGGCGTCAAATGATGGGACTGGCAAGAAGCTGCCGTACAGAGCCAGGGACAGATCTCCATCTCGCCTCGAGATTGGCTTGTGTACGGTTACCTATTGGATAAGGAAAAACACTTTTCAAAAATAATACAGAAACTATATTGCATGCCTCAATAAATAGTTATCAAATTAGAACTCGGTACAATTAACCTTCATTTTCTTATACGGATTGTGAGTTTTGAGTGTGTCTAGGTTTGCCTGATTTGGAAATGATACAAGATTGATTTTTTCCATCCCATTCCTCTAAAAAACTGTGTCATGTTATCAATTGTTGAAAATTTCCAACAGTTTACAAACAAAGGATACACCCAGCATAAAGCATTTTGATAACCAGTTAAACCTTTTCACCATCAAAAAGATTCTTTACTTGAGAGAGAAAAAATCTTACCAAAATTAACATAACCAAATGAATATAAAAAGCTATGTAGGTGAATGTTGGTTAGTAACATCTGTTATTAAGGCATTAATTAAAGCTAAAAAATGTTAGTATGATAAAGTGCTTAAGCTAATGCATTTTATGTTTGATTATTTCATACTTATCGTATCTTTGGGGCTTTAATAAGAAGAATCTGTTGAAAAATAACTAGAGCATAGATATATGGCCATGAAATTAATAGGTAGAAATCAAAGCAACAACTATCAGCCTTTGATCCCAGCGCAAGTAACATATCTCAGAGCTTATGATACCAAAAGATGGTAAAATCCAAAATGCTGGGACTCTAATGATATCGAACAGTGGAGTATGTTTATGATAATCCCTGTGTAACATAAACTATGGCTCTTTATAAGCTATTTCTGAAACACTAAATCTTTTTTTTCTTACTTTGCTGCCACTATAAACTTGAAGTAAATAAATTTTTAGGCTGTACAAAAGAGGTTTATATAAAGCCGATTCCAATGTAGGCTATATGTGACTTTTTAAAGTTCCACGTACCAGTTTTGTGCCGTCTGGAAACGTGGCTTCAATCTGCACTTCGCCAATCATGAGCTCCACTCCTGGGATGACCTGATTGCGACCTGGCAATGTGACCAGAAACAGGATGCGGTGAACAACGCGGTACCCAAAAAGGCTGACGTGACATAATAAACAGGGAGCCCAGCATGATCAGACTCTTTGGTTCATTTTGTAAATAATAACATGTTTTCAGCTATTGTGCCCGTCTTTCAAGATCATTTATAGATGAGGAGAAGCAATCGCACACAACTAAATTGATTTTCTGACCGTTGATATTTCCTATTTTAACATATAATGAGAAAACAATAAGGCCTCTTTTATAGCTTTTACTTTTATAAACATAGTGTTTGGGTGTTAAAAAAAAGCAGTTTTTGTCATTTTATCATCAATTTTGATATACATGTGACAAAAACAATTACAAAAACAATTATAAGTTTTTTATAATTTTTTTTTTTAATTCTTTTTTTCTTCAATTTCTAAATAATAATAATTATAATAACAACAACAACAACAACAACAACAACAATGACAACGACGATAATAATAATAATAATAATAATAATAATAACAACAATAATAATAATAATAGTTATAATAATAAGCTGACAGATCTGATTTGCTGTGTTATGAGTTGTTGATCATATGTTCACATATCTAACAGAGAGAAATCTCAAAGATATGCCATTGTTGTTAAGGTGAATAGAAATGTCTCATGGTGATTTTTTTTTTCATATTAAAATGTGTCAGTTTTTTTAACTACCAAAGAAAAACAATGCCTGTAACACAACAGTAAAATATTTTTATTATTTTTCTCAAAACTGAAAAAAAAATGAAATAAACCATTCTGTTAGCCTGGTGACCATGCAAAAAGTAAATATTTAAATAATCAATGAACCAGGAACATCAAAAGCTGGTGCTTACCTAACATAGTCCTTCCCTTCTCCATCAACTCAGACACCTTCAGCCCATCCCGAGCAAGTTCCTGGAGCTAATGTGAGGAAAAGCAGAAAAAGATTTCAGATTATTAATAGTGCCTTAATAGGCAAACAACATTGCCTTTTCAAGAAAAAAAAAATATTTGTATATTTCTTCCACTATTAGTTGAGTTGTCAATGATTATAATGTGATCAATTAAGACAGAAGTTCCAGTGTCTAGTGTCATTTTGTGTGATGGTGTGGCCCCTGATAAGTGCCACCATGTTATTTCCTGACCTCGAGGACCTAACTGGCTCAAGCGGTAGAGTGTTGGTCTCCCAATCTGGACATCCCTGGAGCAAAATTCACAATTGGTCGTTAATTTATTTGTCGATTCTTCCCCTATGGGTTGGGTCTGTGTCAGTATAATTTGACCGACTGCGACAGGAGTCATGGTAACCCCGCTTTGTGGCAGCAGGTAAAATTGTCAGACGCTAGTCTGGGATCTGTCCACAATATAGCCTATTAGGTGATGACATTGGAAGCTTAGCAACAAAATCAAACTCCTCTTATCCCTCCAACTTCAACCCCCTTAAGTCACCTGAGCTGAGATAAGTGCAATGCTATGTTTAAAAAAATAAAATATCAATATCCAATGTGTATAAGCTATTAACCCTTTTACACTTACAGTCGCCGCCGGTCGCCTCTATCGGTAAACCCTCGCAGTCGCCGTAGATCGCCGGCCACGCCTACTAAAGTGACGCTATCGTGAACCGCAATATCGTGGACCATATCGGCTAACATAGGAAATAGTGACATCGTTGTCGTTTTAGACAGCCGGAAATAGACTCGATTGTTTCAATGGTCTTTGAATGAAAAGAATCGGCTATTGGGTTGGGAAGTTGTGATTTTTTGAAGTTTGTTAAGTCACCTGAGCTGAGATAAGTGCCACAGCCTCGGGATGGTTGAGTCGCACCCCTCTGGCCAGTCTGCGCTGTGCCAGCACCCCCGCCTGGAAGACGAGCAAACCATCCTGTTCTCGCGGCGTCAGACGCATCGTAGGATCGGCTACGGCTGGGATGATCTGCCAATCACAGGGCTAGTACTGGATGTAGGTAGCAAATGGTGGTATATTGTAGTATGGTTGCAACACTGGGTCAGATGTAGACGTATATTTCAACCTCCTTCCAAGAGATGGTAAAATAAAACTCTCTATGCTAGTAAATGTTTTGGAAAAAAAAACAGATGCTATCCTAATTGTATGTCTTGGGGGAAGCAGGGGGAGTGAAAATTTAATCCGAGCATTTTTTAAAATTTAAATAGAATACTTCAATATATAGGTAGTTTTTAATAAAAATAATTTTGTGTTTAAATCCTTCTTTGAAATTGCATTAATTCCTTAAATGTACATTTAGACCATGTTAAAAGTGGGGTTTCTCAAAGATATCACAAGGTAGGGACAAAGTAGGAGGCATGATTAGGGTTAAAAGAATATTACATCAAAGAAAATCATGTATATGCACCCTAACTAGACAGTAATCATTTTCCTTCCCCAAAATTTTACAAAGAATCCTATGTGGAGACTCTGACAGTAGTAAGATTCGAAACTTATAATTTATATCTTCAGTTTTCAGTCCAATTGAGTTAGACTTTAATATAGTTAGAAAGCTAGATATAAAAAGAAAAATAGATAGATAGATAGATAAGATACATACATACATACATACATACATACATACATACATACATACATACATACATACATACATACATACATACATATATACATACATACATACAAAGATAAATAGATGGATTGATAGATGAATATGGATATATATAGATAGAGAGACAGATAGAAAGAAAGATAGATAGATTAGTAGTTAGATATGTAAGTATCACAGATTCTTATTATTAGCACTTGATATCTTAGTAAAATGGCAACCTCTCTTCGCAGCATATATACGTATTTCATTTATTATTATTATTATTAATGTTGTTGTTGTTTTTTTTGCGGTTGTTATTATTGTTGTTGTTGTTGTTGTTGTTGTTGTTATTATTATTATTGTTATTATTGTTATATGATTAGCCACTTGCATTAAATCATACGCAGAGTAAGAAGCAGCAGGTGGAGAGTACCAAAGAGAAAAAAAAAGCTGTGATTGATTAAACACAGATGAGCACTATGATGTAACATTGTATTGTAACATTATAAGCATAGGCCTGCTATGCGTGATGCGCAGCTTTGTGCCCCCCTTTTCCTCGTGCCAGTATTATTCAAGTTCTGCCATGATGTGATGTTAAGTGTTTTAATAGAAATCTGTGGTACATACATATATATATATGCATACATACATTCATACATAAATACAAGTATAAGATATTTGAGGAGATATATTGACAGATAAAAAGATGGATAGCTAGACTGATGATAGTAGTGGTACTGGTAGTACTATGTAGTGTTATTGGCAGTAGTAGTTGTAATAGTAGAAGTAGTAGTATTATAATCAATTTAATGTGAATGTTGCAGTAGAGCTTGGTAAACAATATGCAAGGCACCAAAAATAAAAAATACAAAAATAGGTATAGTGCAGCTTTAAGAGTACAAAACGATACAAAGCATGTACGCTTTCGGCCTTAAGCCTTATAAAAAAATTTATCAACTAAGCCATGACATTTTTTATTTGATTTTAAACTTACTCTTAACAAGTTCATTTTAGATCTAGCTTAAATTTTATATCTAGCAAGACTAGTTATTTTTAAAAAATGTGATTATTTGTTCTGGAGATTTATCTCCTATTGATTAATGGATTGGTATCTTCTCACCATACACACTACCCTCTCTTCTCTCTGTCTTTACGTTTACGACCAATCTTTATTATTTGACTATCTTTTTTTTTTATCTAGATTTGATATTTCACTTCTAATGCTTTAATTTTACATTTATATATTTTGTCTTCATGGTTTATTTACCTGTTTTATTTTTTGTATCTTGTTTTATCTATTACATCTCTTCTTTTTTTGTTTTTTTTGTCTGATGAAGGCTTAAGGCCGAAAGTTTACATGGTTTGTATTGTTTTGCATTCTTAGAGCTGCCATCTACCTATTTTTGTATTTTTCCTTGCATATAGTAGTAGTAATAGTAGTAGTAGTAGTAGTAGTAGTAGGCCTAGTAGTAGTAGTAGTAGTAGTAGTAGTAGTAGTAGTAGTAGTAGTAGTAGTAGTAGCAGTAGTAGTAGTAGTAAAAGCAGTAGCAGCAGTAGCAATAGCGGTCATGAGGAGGGGGATGAGGAGGAGTGATTTTAACCTCAAAGTCAAATAGAATTTTTTAAAATTATTAATTAATAAAATGATATAAGATCGAATATATAACAAAAATGGTGTGTCCCTCTCTTTAAAAAATAGTTGCACTTAAAGATTTTTAGGCTACGGTACATCAGAATCCATCTGCTAGATTTCCACATATTATTGATTTTTTTCTAATTCAAAGCTGCATAACACACACACACACACACACACACACACAAAAATCTTCCCCACATGTTGTAAGTTTACAACACACTGTCGCATAACATGTGCAAAAATACAACACAAGACTTTCAACAACATTTAACACTTAAGCCACAAGGAAGTGAAATTCCCTGAAGGCCCACATTTCAACACGCCGGCAGCACACAACAAGTAATAAATTTAGGCCCTACTACACACAGCACCAATGCCCTGAATACACAAATCGATCTAAATAGATGGTGTAACACTGATAATCTATTTTCAATTTCTAGACCTATCGATCTGTAATTCACAACAAAAAAATCGAGCCCGATTGTGTTTTATTCACTTCCATCATTTTTCATCTATAACGACTGATGTAGCTTTAGATCAAAACCAATAAATCAACCACTCATTATAGCCCAGCGCCAGCACCAAGGAAAGGCAAGTAGGCATATGCGCTAAATCGGCAATCTAAATCTAGATCTAGATTTAACTGATGTCTCACCTATGTATTTTCTCTCCTAATCTCTGTTGCAAACTGTAAAGTTATGCTTGCTGTCTCTTCTACTCTAGGTACTGGTTTATGCCTTTCTAGAATTCTAGCTCATTGGATTGTTGACACTCAGACACCCAGAGAATCAATGCTAGCACTAGCGGCAGTAGGCCCTAGCGGCATTCATGCGACAGCGACACTACAGAACCGTTCACAACCCTCCGCTCTCTCCCATCATCTCCAATCTCCATCTCTCCCCACCCCAACGCTCCCTCCCCCATCCCAATCCAACCCACTGCCTTCTCCCGTGCTCTCTTGTGCCATTTCGACCGCAACTCCCCCCTCTTTTCCTCCTCTCTCCCCCCCTCCCAAGCTGTGTCTTCCTAAGTTCTCGGTCCACTTTGTAAGTTTATGCTTTGCAATTTTGCTAACATTGCTAGATCTAGTGCTAGCAAACAGCAAAGACTATCGAGCTTAGTTCTTTCGTTGGCTGTGACAATTTATTAATGTTTTCGTTGTAGATCTTCCTCAAGACATCACATGAAGCCTACCTTTTTCAATTTGTAAGTAAATCTGAAAACTCCAGTTCTCACGTTAGACTACGTTGAAATATATCTAAAAACTAATGCATAAATTATCTCTGATTAATGATTTGCCATTATACGAAGTTATTATCATGGACGATTATTCTACATGTTATATCTTTATTACTATCTTCAAAGACCGCATATTGCACAGCCATGCGTGTGAACATCATCATGTTAATGAATAAGCCTATCTAATTTTTAAATTTGGTTCTCATGCCGTAAGCTTAGTGTTTTGTCTTCTATCAAGAACTAGATTACAATAGTTATAAACCAACTAAACGATTAGGCCCCCGACGCTGAATAATCATACGTCAGTGCTTACAAGTTCGTGTGTTTTAAATGTTAATTTTATATGTGCAAACATTAAATTGTACAAATAATGTACTTTATTCTTTTTTGCGTTCTGTTCTGTTTAAAATACAAGATTCTATAGGCATGTGATATTATTGTTAATCTTACGTCCCACTTTTGCACGCCGTCCACGCTTTAATCTTATTATTAATTTAATTTATTTTTTGTTGGTCTTTTTTCACTCAACTCCTAAGCAAATTACACCCCTACACTTGGTCTACAGCCTTGCTGGTCGCAATAGCCTCGAGGCCAAACATTTTGTTAATTTGAAATAAGGTCTAGATCTAGATAGAATTGTTAAATTATAGATCTACATTCAATCTTAAAAACACCGTAAGTTATCAAGTATGTATGTGTGGAGAGAGAGAGAGAGAGAGAGAGAGAGAGAGAGAGAGAGAGATTGGCTTGAGAACGAACTAAAAACAGCAAGCTCTATGTTGGCAAGAATGTCATATAATTTATTGTGCTATAGCAATTTTTTAAAAATAATACCAGGGTAGATCTATGTCTATTGTCTAGGGTAACCTTACACAGTCACAGTGACACAGGCATGGGAGTACACTGTGTTTTAATTTAAGCCCTGATAACTATAGGCCTAATGCTAGTGTTGTGGAGAGACGTGAGACTATCGAAAGCATGAAAGAGCAATACAGTTGGAGGGAGAAAATAGAGGCGTGAAAGAGAGAGAGAGAGAGAGAGAGAGAGAGAGAGATTTGTTTAAAAACTTTTAAACAGCAACTTATCCTGTCCACAACTGCAACAGCCATAACCGCAGCAGCAACAACAGCAGCAGCAGCAGCAGCAGCAGTAGTAGTAGTAGTAGTAGTAGTAGTGGTGGTGGTGGTAGTTGTTGTTCAATGTTGAGTTGATTTAACGTTTAAAATCAGCACTATATAGGCTATATTATGGACGGGCCCCAAGACTGACGTCTGACAATTTTATGTGCTGCCACACACGAGACAGGTGGAGATACCATGACTGCTGCCTCAGCCGATCACATTAAACTGTAGTAGTAGTAGTATTAGTAGTAGTAGTAGTAGTAGTAGTAGCAGCAGCAGCAGTAGTTGTAGTAGTAGTAGGTAGTAGTATAAGGAAGAGGAGGAACCTGACTCAGATCAGTACACGGTGTAAAGCGCCTACAACCGGGTAGACAGAACATGACTGAAGTCCGCGAAGTGACGCTGTTGCGTCCTAATCATGCGAGTCTGCTACGACAGAGATAATAAGTTCATTATGTGTGCAATATCATGAGGCGGAGATGACAATTTTATATACTAGGATTAGACAGGGCAGACATGATAGATGCTTTATAACTGCAGTACATACGTGTTTCTTGCAAAACCTGGCTGACTTTCAGACTAAGTGAAATATATAACTATATAAGTAACAGGCGCAATATAAAAACTAAACTTTCTATAGTTTCACGTCCCCTACATTTCTGGAATACATTGAGATCTAATACAAAGCCGGTGTTATCAGTGTAGAATCGAACTTCTCCACCCGCTGCTCCACAGTTCAGAGCACTGCTGGCACACTATCTATATGCGCCTCTGTTTCTTTTTTTTTATCGATTTAAGTAACGATAAATAGCAATGACAAAGAAACCCGTCTGCTATATTTGCATCTCTGCCACCAGCTGGTGGTAGGGCCTATCGTCTTTATGCAAGTAGCGTCTCTTCTTAGGGGTTTTCTTTTCCTGGCATTGATTTACAATGTCAGGAATACCTTTATACAAAGCTCCAGTTACAAGCCCACCGACAAGGCGAGGAACCATGTGTTAGGTTCAGGTTTCGTTTATCCATGAATAGGCAGTAGCTACAGCGGTGGTGATGGCGGTGTTAGTAGTAGTAGTAGTAGTAGTAGTAGTAGTAGTAGTAGTAGTAGTAGAAGTAGTAGTAGTAGTAGTAGTAGTAGTAGTATTAGTAGTAGTAGTAGTAGTAGTAGTAGTAGTAGTAGTAGTAGTAGTAGAAGTAGTAGTAGTAGTAGTAGTAGTAGTAGTAGTAGTAGTAGTAGTAGTAGTAGTAGTAGTAGTAGTAGTAGTAGTAG
>RQTK01000185.1:523382-537347 GCA_003991915.1 Elysia chlorotica
CATCATCATCATCATCATCATCATCATCATCATCATCATCACATTAATATCAATGGCAACAACAAGAAAGTCCTTTGCAGCTTGTTTGACAAAAAAAAAAAATCGATTTTTAATTCAATGTCTCTATAATTACAACAAAAACGTGGTCCAGAGGTCTTATATACTGTGCGATTGTTCTCAGAGTGTTTGCTGTTGACATCTGATACTATCTATTGTCGATTGCTGTTCTTTTATTTTTTTTTATTTTTACCCTCAAACATAAGCCTAATGATACATGTATTTTAAATTAAGACTGAGACTGCGCCATTTTTTTTTACATTATTGTATCTTCCTAAAGTTCCTATAACTATAAGACTCCATCCACTGCAGGATGCATCAGTTCTTGGGCCGTTGTGCTTTTCTGATCCATACATAGACGCATAAAGAAACATTATTTATATATTGTATCTTCATGACTCCAAATTATAACCATGTGCTGAAGAATATCATCGTGCCATCTTCCTCTGGATCTTTTACCACTCCATGGCTAGTAGTCGGCCATCATGGATTTCCGACTGCACATTTACTCACACAGTTAAACAAAACGAATGCTCCTTGGTTTGCTAACAGTAATGAACATTGTGGTGTTTGTATTTTTCAGAGCGATTGAAAAAAAAATAAGGATTCAGATTCCCAAGTTTCTTGCCTCTGCCATACAGTTCAGTCGGTAGGTCTCTCGTCTGGTGAGGAGTTCTAAGGTTTGGATCTCACCTGGTACGTCTGTATCTGTATAGGATTCTTTGATAAACCTAAGGGGACTCATAGTAAACAGATTCAGGCCTTGCACTCAGGACTTGACAAAACAGCCCCATGGAGGAGTCCAAGGGAGACAAGTTTAAATTTATCAAAGGTACAGGACAAGTATGAGTTGTCTTTTTATTATTTGTTAATTAATTAATTTTATTTTATTAGGGGAGGGGGTGCTTTTATTCCTTACTTAATCGAGGACTGGACACGTGTACTTAATTAATCAAACGTAGAGTGGTCTGAAGATCACAGTTTACTAAGCTTTGCAACAATTCATAAATTTACGTTTTTTTCCCCTTTGTTTTCACCCTTCAGAAAATACTTTTTTGCACTTGGATTATTCGATAGAAATAATAAGCAAAGAAGCAGCAATCAGTGTCAGATAACTAGACTTAGCTTTTTGCTAACACAAAGGACAAAGACAAAAAAAACAACAACAAAAAAGCATCAAGAAAATATTTATAATGTCTTTCTCATTGCCATTAAAAGATAGAAATAATGCAACTTCTATCTTGTCCTTCATCCATCATTTGTAGCATTGTCTATCGATAGAAGAAAAGCAATATCTATGCAATATCTATCATTTACTTAATCCATTATTTGTAACTCTGTCCATCGATAGAAGAAATGCAATAATTATCTATCTTGTCCTTCATCCATTATTTGCAACTCTGTCCATTGATACGAGAAACGCAATATACATCTTGCCTTTCATCCATTATAAACTTGTAACTCTGTCCATTGATACAAGAAATGCAATACGTGTCTTGCCCTTCATCCATTATAAACTTGTAACACTGTCCATGCGCCCTACAGGTGGCGCCATCACTAGTGAAAGTGATCAGAAGCACAGCCACAGCCACAGCCATGACCACACCCACGGACACACTCACGAAGCGATGGAAGACCCAGGGACGTACACTGATCGTGAGCTGCCCATGTTCAGGCAGGACTGGAAACAGGTGTGTGATTATCCATAGAGCTCTTGCCATAACGAAACCGATAGCGAAAACCGAAGAAGATAGATAAGGGAAATCTGAATGGCTACATTATCATCTCAATCCTAGACTTAGGCAGCCAATGAGAGATCAGAAAATTCCATGCAGAAGGGGTGCAATTATGTCATTTGCTATATCGTCTTGTAGCAAAGTCTTTTTTGTGTTTGTAGAAAAGAAAAATAAAGTATAATGTATTATTTCGAGAATAATTTTTTGGGGGAAATTGGAAATTTGTAGAAAAATTAAAATTGAGTGATATTGAATGAAAAACAAATTGGAGGAAAAGCAGACATAAAGACAAAAATATGTACAAAATTTCAATGAAATTAACCCTTTCTGCAAGTTGCTGCTTGCCTGAGAAATTCTAAGACTGTCCATTGTCTAACATAATCTCCATCTTTCCCTCTCTAGCGTGCTTTCACCGTGGGTATCGGCGGCCCTGTTGGTTCAGGAAAGACGGCGATGGTGCTCGCTCTGTGCCAGTACCTCAGAGAAAAGTGTAAAATTTGTGTGGTGACCAACGACATCTTCACAAAGTGAGAACTCCTGTGTGTAGAATTATTTTACCATAAGTCACGTTTGGAAGAAATACGGTTAATTATAAGAAACCTTACAGTATTTAAAGCTAGGGTCTGTCACTTAGATGCTATTTTCACATGGGCAAGTAAGGAACTCCATTCATACACAGGTTAAGCCTCAAGTAAATTTAGCACTCCTTTGATTTGTAAAGATTTCTAAAGCAATTTTTGTGGACTAAAATGTTTCTGGAGTTTTGTTGTCTGTTTAGAATTGCTTTGCTTGGGCAGCCAGAAGGCAAGTGAGTCCGTTTTTTTACAATATATTTTCTCTTTTGAGTGCTTAATTCATATTCCTGGTTAAAATTTGTTGAAATTTGATACTAAACAACTTAGCATTCTGTTTGTCAAGTCTAAATACCAGATAAAAAAGTTTTACTCAAGGTTGGCGTCTGCTTCCTGCTAAACCATTTCTGGAAGTTCCTTATGGGATAGAAAGGCTTAATGGCAAAGCCTTCCTAACACCCCTGATTGTTAACCATAACTCTTGTGCTTTATCTCAATCACACAACTGTTTGTAGGATCGCATTCACTTTGAGGGCCTGTTCTCAACATTTTACCCCTTAAGTCATCATCAAAATTACTATCATATTCGCCTTTATTATAACCCTATCATTACTCTTCTAACATTATTCCAACTTCATAGAGGTATATGACGATTGATAATTGTCATCATTTTTATGATCAACAGCATAGTTATTACATAATTGTTCACTATTTTCCTCTTCTAAACTTCAGTATCAATACCATTGGGCATAACCCTAACATCATGCATATCATCTTCATTATCATTATCATCATCATTATCATTTTTGTAACCATTATAATCACCATCATCATTAGTGTCATTATCATCATCATTATTATTATTATCATCAACATTATTACCATTGTTATTACAATCATTATTTTTGTCGTCATCATCATCATCATCATCATCATCATCATCATCATCATCATAATTATTGTCATGAATTATTATTATCATTGTCGTCACCATGATCACCATGACCATCATCATCACCATCATAATAACAACCATCATCATCATCATCATCAATATATTCCCATCACAGGCCTTACTTTTATTCATCCTCATCAATCTGCTACATACTCCGTACTCATACTAACATAGTTTCTCTCCATCTCTGGCAGGGAGGACTGGGAGTTTCTAGTGCGGAACGAGGCGCTGGAGAAAGACCGACTGAGAGCTGTGGAGACTGGTGGATGTCCCCACGCAGCCATCAGAGAGGTCTGTTGTTAACTCTCCATGAGTTTCTGTGGGAGGGAAACTCTCCTAGTTCATGGTTTCCTTGGTTCCCAAGGAGGATCCTATTTGGCGATGGGTTCCAAGACTAGAATCTGACAGTTTATGTGCTGCCACACACTAGACAGTGCAGGAATACCACATTACCAGGGCTGCTGTCTCCACGAGTCACATTGTTCTGACACCAACCCAACTAGTAGGGGGCGAAATCTGTGAAACAAATTTTATCGTTTTCTGGTTTTGACCTGCAGACATCCTTATTGAATGACCAAAACTTTACCACTTCGCTAATGTGGCTCTTCATGTATTTTGTAAGATGGCTTTTTTCAATATCATCTCTGTTATAAGGTACCCATTATTGTACATTTTCTTTAAGTCAAAGGAGAGATAAATGATTAAAATTACACAATGTAAAAAAGTGTTGCTAAATCCCCCATTTTTCATACCCTTTGCCCAGGACTATTCTTTGAACATGGCGGAGGTAAGGGAGCTGACACTGAAGTTCCAACCAGAAATAGTCCTAATTGAGTCAGGGGGAGACAACTTAGCCGCCAATTTTTCTAGAGAGCTGGCGGATTACATTATATACATCATTGATGTCGCAGGTAACTCGGCTGTATTAACCCAAATTCGATTGCAACTCAGTTAGCAAATTTGTTTGGTTTTAGTTGTTTTTTTTTATAACAAAGTGTGGATGTTTCTCGTGTGTTACTATATACAAAAAAGATTTTATCTTGAGTATTTACGGTCCTATCAAAATTTTATAGACTGCTGGAAACATAACTACATGTAAAATCGTGTTGAAAAACTAATATATCACATTATTTTATTGTTACACACTTTTGATGAAACAATAATTTCTAAAGCCTATCAGCAAACCTCTACCACAACACACACCCACTGCCCAAACCCATGGTGAGTTGAACTGAAAATAGAAATCCACAATCTACTCATGGCAGTGAATTGTTTCGAGTGTCAGAATTAAATTATCATTCACCTTAGCTTTATGTACAATGGAAACTTCTAAAAAGAAAGTCTGATAGTTCAAATTTCTCATAAACCAAATTTTTCAAGAGGATAGGTTTTGGGTTTAACCTCTTTAACTCTCTTAGAATCTGACTCATAATTCAAAGTCGTTTTAGTTTTATTCTCTTAATTCGCATAACCAATAGGCATTTACAGAAGCACAGGTTGACCCTTAAACCTCTGCTCTGGAGTCCAGATCACCAACTCATTGCACTTACATTGCTCGGTTTGTGCTCCCCTTTCTTAGTGTGAAACTTTTAAAATTTGTATTTATATGATTGTACTGATTTAATAATACCATTATTTGCTAATTATTCACAATGATTCTTAGTATTTACATGCGAATGTATTATACCACTTTTATTTTTACAAGCTATTAACTTGAAATATAGGATATTCTATGATTCTGAGTGTTCTGTATTTACATTATAATCTTAGCAAAATGTAATTTATCCATTGCTTTATAACTTAAAAATATAGGCGCTTGAGTAACACAATGGGAAATTTGCTATATAGATGAATTTTTTCAATTATTATTATTATTATTGTTATTTTTAATCTATTGACCTGTGGCCAGGCGGAGACAAGATCCCGAGGAAAGGTGGGCCGGGCGTCACGCAGAGTGACTTGCTGGTCATCAACAAAACCGACCTGGCTGAGGCAGTTGGCGCCAGTCTGCAGGTGAGAGCTCCTTGTGGCACCGCACTCACTTACCATCTGGCACAATTTATTTCTTTGAAGTCCCTCCCCTCCCTGGGGTTTGTTTGTTATACAGCGTCAGGATTATATAGACTAAATTGAGGAAAGATCGCAAGACTAATGTCTGACAATATCAAGTGCTGCCACACAGACAATGCGGGTACATCATGATTCCTGTCCCTGCCGGTCACATTATTTTGTTTCACTTTCGTCTTAAGAACAAAGCTTTTTTGGGTTTAAATATACTTTATACATATATATATATATATATAATTTGGTAATTTAAACGCTTCTTTTAACTTAACAAGAAGACTACCCTGTATGAAAATTAGTTTTAATAGGTTGGATTTTTTTTTGGCCTCTAAAAATTGCTTAGGTGATGGACCGTGACTCAAAGCTGATGCGGCAAGACGGACCTACAATCTTCACTCAGGCCAAACATGGTGTAGGCGTGGAGGAAGTGGCACAACACATTCTAGCAGCCCGCAAGATGCAAATGCAAGAGCAAAGCTAGCATTGGCAGAACCAATAATGTTACATCCAGGGTGTTGCTATGCTAGGAAGGACAAAAAATCATTCTGAATATTTGGGAATGGAGCTTTAGATTTAGAAAATTTTCCCTTTATAAAATTGCAATTTACAAAAAGTCACACATGTAAAGATCTAATTTTCATTATATAAGTACCATTAGTGCATTGTTGACAATAACCCTATGTTTAGGAATCTTTGGTTTGCCTTGGAGACTTAACGCTAATCAAAGAACCATCATTTAATGCAGAATTATGCATTTTCTGAGCTTACAAAGAGAATATTAAATAGGAATTTTTTTTATAACTAACTAAAATGAAAATGAAGGACTTCACAATTAAACTTTGAAAAACTTTTCTGTTTAAAATTTGTATTTTGTCACCTGAAGTGCCTCATAAAACGACATTATATAATACTTGTACTCATAAAGGACCTTTTACGCGCACAACAGCTTTCAGTTGTGCTTTACATGCATTTGATTAACTCAGTAATCTGAACAAGAATTTGTTGGTCAAGTCCTGATAAGTGTTACATTTTTGGAAGATGAATACCATTATAGATGTTATCAAATAAATTCATTTTCTTTCTATGTTACCATGAGCCACTTGTTAAATGGGGACTCAAATTTAAGTGTACATTGTGCATTTTCTATTTTTGTTCTTTATGTATCTGTGGCCTGAGAATTGGAAATAAATTATTTACTGAGAGTGAGAGAAACATGATTTCTTATTTTCATCTTTCATGAACTCTGACTATAAATATGATACAGTTATTACATAAGACATTCACAAGCATTGGGAACCTCAATGTTCAGGTCTCATCTTTGAAGAAAAGAAACGTTAATATTTGAAAAATAGAAATAACATACAAAACAACACATAAAGGCAGACAAGGACCAAAACAATGGATTAAATGTCAAATACATTTTATTGGTAAAAAACTTAATAATGTATTCCAATCTACAATTCTCAGTAAAAAATTATGAAGTGGGAAAAACATCAGAATTCAAGAATCCTCCGAATTTCGAAAGAAGAAAACAGGCATTGGTTTCAACCTTTTTGGGGCACTTCAAACAAGTGAAAATAGATGTGCGCAAAAATATTAGGTAAACATGATTTTTTATATGGTTAGAAGAGAAATTTTGTATAATTATATAAGCCTTCCCCCTTTACCCAAACACAACTTATAAGATATGAAAATAAACGTTTCACTAAACTTTTCCCCTGGCTACCCAGATTTGTATTCATTAAGTCATACATAAAAATCAGAGCGGGCTCACATGGCTTGCGGTACAGAAAGTGTTAATTAATTGGCTTGTTTGCATGATATACAGGTAGAAAGAAAAATGTTGAATTTGATTTTCAATGCTCTACCCCTGACTAATGACCAGGAACAACTTCATAATATCAATTCTAAAATTAAAAATACAACAAAACTCATTTTGTACTTTTGTCAGAAATTTAGGATTATTAATTTGAACCCCATTATTTATTATTTTCTTGCTTTTATCTAGAACCATTACCACCAGTTAAATCAAATTTGCATCTCTACTCTTCTTTTAACAAATGCTAATGTAATGGGAAAAAAATTGTTTCCAGGATTGCCTTAGGCCTAATACAGTCATACTTTAAAGACAAATATGATACATAAAAAACACAAAGTGTGAAAATGATTCATGATATCAACTTATAGATCTACTATAAAATCAAATTCAAAGTACATGTCAAAGTCTTTTGGCAGTGTCTACAGACATTAAAAGTAGATCAACTTTTTAAAATTCTATTTTCTACCATGACATGTGGATTTTTTACCCAGAATATAGTAGCACCTATACTTACTGCTTTAATTTTCCAAAAAAAGTAATAAAACTTAACTTTTCAATACTGACTATGCAAATTCAACTCGTCAACAAACTTGTAGTAGTAATTATACATTTTTGTAAAATATTCAAAGATAGCCTTCCCTACCAAAAACTGTTGAATCTAAGGTTGTAATCTACCAGCTAGAAACTAACCCAAAATGCTAGATATTTATTTTCTAACAACTATGTCTAACTTGTATTGATCTTCATACAGTGGTCTCCACCTAAATCTCCGTGTACAAACTCACTCCGTCCTCAATACCGCTACCCCTTTGAAATATACTTGTTCTCTTTAATTTAGCCCCCTACAGACCCGCTATTTGTCTCACAATAAAAAGTCACATAAAGTCTAAGAACCTGTTTTAAGAAAGCCTGATTACATTTTTTTTTTATTAGTTTTTAAAACCAAAGCATGTTTACCTTATCCAGCTTAGTAATTATTTTTATAGTCTCTAAGACTTATAGGAGTGGCACATATATCTGAATACATGCGATCAGATGGGGGAGAGGAGTAGGTTGGTGGTGGTGGGAATCGAACATACATGAGCCTGTGATTAGTGTACCCACGTAAAAAGGTCAGAGAAATCTTCCTTCCGACATCTCTCTGTCATGCCGACACTCGTCCCCTGCGTTGCTTTTTTCGTACTGGTTAAGTAAGTGTCAGTGTTCTGTATCTCTTAGATACCTTTTTTTCTTTCTTTTGCAGGGACTTGGACTATAAACTAAGTGAGAAATTCGTTTTCTCTAAACAATTATTTCTTTTCTTTACAAATCAATGCATTCTAAAGATCTGAAAGAGCAAATAAAGACCCACAGTTAGAATCTACAAAAAATGAATAAAACTCAGGGAAACTATGAACATAAAAATTAAACGCAGATTACTATTATTTGAGGATTAACCACCTGTTTTCCGACTCCTAGACTCATTTTCTTCTCCTCCAGTTAGGACCTGCACATACTAAGAGCCCGCTTTACTTGTCTCCCGAGGGGCGGGTTCTTAGGTAGAGACTATCATAATTAATCAATACAGCCCCGACTGGTTTCTTTGAGTGTCAGATGCTACTATTTATGGTGAACATAATACCACAGATGAAAAAGTCATAATTTTATGGCATGAAAAATTGAACGACAGTATAAAATAGTCTTTAGTTTCAATAACAGCACTCTTTATGAACATACAAATAGAAATAGAAACAAACACGAATATTCAACAAACATTACAAAACTGTTTCAAAGTTCTTGAATTAGAAAATAAAATACTGAAATAATAGATTTGCCGGAGACTGTACTGTTCTTTATTTGCCACAGTTTCCAACAAAGGGTAGCTTTTTAGCAGCGCAACCATTTCATTCCATATCAACTTTCAGTCACAAATGCATTTTAGTTGCATTGTATATTGTATATCAATGGATAGGGATCCCAAAACAAAAACAAAAAAAACTTTGAAATGAGTTTTACCTAAACAAAAAACTTTCCAATGAGTAGCCTGTGGTTTATGGGTTGACCTTATCCCATTGCATGATATTGGGCCTATTCCTTGTGTGCATACTGTTTGGGAAATTTCCATAAATTTGAAAAGGTAAAAGCTTTGATATTCAATATTTTGAAATGGTGTGCAGATCAATACAAAAGTTGTTAGTACAAAAGTGTATCAGTCTGCACCATATGTGTGCAGTGATATGGGAAAAGGTTAAACAAACAGTCTGAAATGCAATAAAACCAAACCAAAACCAAATTAATGGTTGATGAGGAGATAGATGAAAGAAGAGATGGCAGTTTAAAAAAATACAACAGGTATCAAATGCATATAAACAACAATATAAAGCCTCTAGATCCTTTCAATACATTTCTACTCTCCACTCAATATATTATGCATTATCATTAGACCACCCAATGTTTAGATTCGATTCCTACGGATAAATGAAGACTACAATTCATGGTCTGTGTTCTTCGTTATATTCTAAAAACACAGAATAACCCCTCCAATTTTTTTTATCAGACAATAAACATCTTAGTTTTCATACCAGAGATATCTACTACTCTATAAGAGCTGTCTATTCAAATTTCAATACTAGATCTCCACCCCATTATTCATATTAACTAAGAACTGAAATAATCAGGTACTGTTCCTTTTATTTTTTACCACAATTCATAAAACAAACCACTTAAGACCTACAACCCATGAAATCTACCTTCTACTACACTCTTTTATATGTGATCTCCACTACACTATTGTACGAGATAAAAACTGCGAATCATTAAAGTTTCAATGCCAAATCTCTAATACACTAGTCTTAATAAAAAGCTGCACATTATCCGAGTTTTAATACCAGATATTATAATAAAAATAATATAGTTTATTAATAGAGCGATATATCCAATAAACTCAGCTCATGGCGCTTCTGACACATTAAAATATCATTTAAAAAAGAATATAAAACGACACAGTGACATAGAACATGGATAATAATACATGTCATATCATTACAAACAAACAGCATTCACTCATAGAAGAAAATATGACGGGGCTGTTTCTTTAATACATCTTTAAGAGAGAATGGATATCTTATACTCAATGTGTGATTTTACTGGCAACCAATGTATTTCCACCAATTCTAATAGACTATTTCATAATTTCGTATAAAAGCTGAATGAAAATCATCAAGTACTGTTCATTTCTGTCACACAATTCATAAAAGTAACCACCACAGACCTAGAACTCCTGAAATCAACTGTCCCCCGCACCAGACTCAGACTGAGAACCTGCTACCGAACCATCAGTCTTGAGTTGAGACAAGATGGCTTCCTGCGGCACATCTGTGCCGTCAGAAGAGGAAGCTGCTGTGGCCGAGCAGTCGGCTGAATCATCCAATTTCTGACGCTTCTTTGCCCGCGTGTCTGCCAGGACTTGTTCAATGGTCCTTTGGTCACGCTTGTGGGAGCTCGGCACTGATGTTAACAAAAAGGAAGAGATCAAATGAGCAAAATGAGGAAAAGATGAAATTAACAAATTAAGGAAGAGATAAAATGAGCAAAAAGAAAAAGAGGTGGAATGAGTCAAATAAGGGAGAGATGAAATGAAAAAAAATGAGGAAGAGCTGGAAGGAACAAAAAGAGGAAGAAATGAAATGACAAAAAAGAGAAAGAGGTGGAATTAGTAAAACTAGTTGAGAACCCAAAAAATTTGTGGGAATTGTGGGATGGACGAAGTTGAAGGATTATAGATAAATTAGAGCTATACTAAAACTCAAAATTATCTATCACTTTAGGCATTTAAATTGTTTTCACAAAGAGAATGATGTACCAACTCTTAGATACACTTATAGGAAATTGTTATACACTTTTCCCCCCTCTTTTTGCCGTCTGATTGATATTTGTAATCTTTTGCTAAGACATAGAAAATTGACCCACATGCTGTTTAACTTTCTTAAAGTACGCTTAATTTTATCTTCTGAATTTACAATATTAACCAAGCATTCTAACGAAATGGTGCAGTGTACGTGGTAAAAATTTTCACATTTAAAAGAAAATTTTAAAAAGTCAATATTTATTGTGCATGAAAAGCACTTTCGATTTGTTTCTTGTCGATGGAAGTATAATTTCGTATAAAAGCTAAATGAAAAGTTGCATCTGTAATTTTGAATTACATTTTATGTTTTTTTAGCTAGTTGATTTTGGCGAATTGTGAAAGGAAACATTTTTCGTCAAAATAAATGTGACGTGCAAAGCTACAGTTTAAATACCATCTACCTGGGTAATTTCTTAGCTATATCTTGTGCCGTTTGAGAGATGTTGGGAGTTAAATATTTTGGTCCTAGCTCCATTATAATAAGACGAGGAAGAGATGGAATGAACAAAAATGAGGATGAGATGGAATAAGTAAAAGGAGGAACATATATAATAAACAAAATGACAGGGATTAGGTGGAATTAACAAAATTAGGAAGAGAGGGAATGAACAAAAAGAGAAAGAGCTTTACTATTACTTGGGCCCTTTTCAGAAAACAAATAGCCCTTAATATTGTCATTATATATTTTGCAAGAGACTCTAGTTTAATCCGTATTGTGAAACACCAAACAACTAACCAAAACCATAGGATGTGTTGGACTGCATCTCTCTCGCTCCATCTTTTGCCGCCTCATCTCCTATTAAATGTTTGTACTTGTCTCTGTAGTTATATGCTGGGGTTATGCCTGCTCCATGTTTGTCTCCCTTTGCTAGACGCTCCTCGGCTTCCTTAGCAAATAAAAAAAAAAAAGAAGTTTGAATGATAATGGTATAAACTTAGGTTGGAGTTCATCTTTTCATCTTGCATGATTTTAGGCCTTTTCCTTGTGTGCGCACTATATGGGGTTTTTTTTTTTTTTTTAATTTTAAAAGGTACAAGCTTTGATATAAATTTATGATTTTTAAATAGAAGGTGTGTAGACCAATAATAATAATAATAATTATTATTATCATTATTAATAAAAATAATAATACAGTTTATTTATAGAGCGCCATATTCAATTAACTCAGCTCATGGCGCTTTTTACACATTAAAATCTCATTTAAAAAATAATATATGACACAGTGACATAGAACACAGATAATAATAAATGTCATAACATTACAACAAAAAGAATTCATTCATAAAAACATGATTTGCATACATAATTAAGCTAAGCGGTTAAACAAATGTGTTTTAACAGGTTTTTTTTTAATTTCCCTTCTGAGTCAATGTCTCGTATTTGTTGTGACAGACTATTCCAAATTTTCTGTGCAGGAGGTGCTACCGCAGCAGCAAGTCAACTTAGACAATACGTGATGGGAAAAGGCTAAAAGTTATAGGTTGGTTGGCTTGGTTCAACGTCCAACATCAGCACTATATAGACTATATTGTGGACAGGCCCCAAGACGGACATCTGACAATTTTAAGTGCTGCCACACACGAGACAGGGCGGGATACCATGACTCCTGTCTCAGCCGGTCACAGTATACTGACACCGACCCAACCAGTAGGGAACACAACAGCCAGGATACCAACTCGGGACCTTTTGCGTCGGAAGCATGGAGTACTTAATAACAGGCCTATTCAACGTGCGTCATGAGAAATAATGTGGAGGCGGTTACAATTTTCCTAAAAAATTCAGGTTTTATATTACAAAGATGCTTGAAAGGCATAAAAGAATGATTTATGGGTATAAAAGAAGAATAAAGAAAGTAATTGCAGGCTTACACATATAAATAGCACATTGTAGGCTTTTTATCCTTAAAACAATATTGTTTCATATATTGTATATAATGTTACAGTCAAATGAAAAGAGCTTTGCAGGGCATATGATAAAATTGCCAGCCTATGAAGCACTTTATTGTGTCAAAGAAAGGTTGTCAATAATTAAAATAACATTAGTGGTATCAAATTAATGGAAAAAAATGGTTAAATTGAAAAAGACTATAAAATTGAAATTTAATTAAGACAAAAATAGCTCTAACCTAGGATAGCTTCAATATCTTTTGTTTTGGCTCCTTCTCAGATGGCAGGTTTGTTATCTTACAAAAATTGTTGAAAATTTATTATATTGCTCAATGTGAAGCAACGATGATGCTTTATTTTAAAGTCAAATACTTCAGAGATCTTGAGCAGTGTATCACTTAGAGAATAATTTTCTGCACACATGTTTGACTAGGGAGGAAAAGACTATGCAGGAAAAAATTGTCCACTGACAGGTTGAATCATTAGCTTTCTTCAAACTACCTTTGTCTAAACTTGAAGTAAACTCACCAAACTTTTCAAAATAACTATGTGTCCTCACATTCTTCACAAACATCATCTTTCCGTGTCACATAACCCGCAATATTAACTAAACTGTTCTTTATCTCATCTTTCAATGAATATTCCAACTTTGGCAACTTTTCTTCCAACCCACAAACATCCTATGTCCATTCAAATTGACATTTATGACAAGTATGACCAGAGTCTGTAGAAAACTCATCAATATCAACAAGTAATCGCAGCAATACGTTTGTTTGAAATATATTCACTTTTTCTAGTATTTGTTGGACATTAATAAAGTATGTTCCACCACTGCCCTATCTTAATTTGCTGAAGGCTTTTTCAATGGGATCTGTAGTGAACTTTCCAAGTAAAACATAGTCGGAAGATTCCAACAAAAATTTAACAAGATCATTGATGCTATAATTGCATGTATGCTGGATTGCTAAAGAGGTATCACGGGTTAATTT
>RQTK01000185.1:565145-578625 GCA_003991915.1 Elysia chlorotica
ATAATAATAATAATAATAATAATAATAATAATAATAATAATAATAATAATAATAAAGGTAATAATATAATTATTAAGCACACAGGCTATTGTGTATATAAGAGTAGAGTGAGAGAAGATCGATAGATGTTTTTGTAGAGAGAGGAGTGTCTATACTTCTGATCGTGTTGTAGCATCTTGCCACAGTGAGCGCTGTTATTTTGGTGGTGTTGATTTCCATTGAAGATCAAGATATTTGTCAAGTACTGCTTTAGATCTGGATATTCTTGAGTTTTATTTTTAACCCTTAGTGGTTCAATAAATTTAATTTTTGCGTTTCTACAAAGGATTTCTAGTATTCTTTATTTTGTTAATGTTGATAAGATAGTGTGTCGTGGTCTAGGTGAATTATAATTATTCATCAATGTAAGTACAACAGGGACCCACTTTATCGAATAAACGTCACAATCTCTTTTTCATAACAAACTGTGGGTAAGATTTACTTATTACCACATTTTTTTAAAATGTCCCATGGCTCATGTGCGTTCCAATTAAATATCAACCAAAGAGAACATCCTCCACCAACAGGCCTCTATTAATACTTTTGCGTACGTTAGAGTGGTTGTAGTTTAATATGGATCTAAAGCCAATATACATATAATTACTAATGTTCATGTCTGGTTTAGTTTAGAAAAAAAATCATTCAGACAAGAGGCAGAGATAGAACGACAGGGAGAGACTAAGGGGGACAGAGAGAGAGAGAGAGAGAGAGAGAGAGAGAGAGACAGACATACACAGTCAATTAGACAGACAGACAAGTAGGCAGAGAGACAGGGAGATAGGGGGAGAGAAAGAAGCAGAAATGAAGAGAGACAGGGAGATAGGTTGAGAGAAAGAGGCAGAAATGAAAAGAGAGAGAGAGAGAGAGAGAGAGAGAGAGAGTATGAGAGATAAAGAAAGCAAGAGAGACTCTATGTGTGTGTGTGTGTGTGTGTTCAACGTGATTATGAGAGAAAGGCTAATGAAATCGAATCGTTAGCAAGTGGGAAATAAAGATAAAGATCTTAATGTTATGTTTGTATTAAATTAATCATTTCATTCGTCTGCAGGCTGCGTGTTATATGGTTTCTAACCCAAGGAAATATACGAAGGATCAAGCGGTTCCAGTTTATAATAACCTCCGAAAACTACACAATTATAAACTCCAAGTTCGGGAAGAGACAAAGGTAAGTTCTGCTGATTTTGTTGTTGATTTTGTTTGATTGTTTGCTAGGTAAGTTGTTGTTTTGTTGTGGGTTGTTTTTTGTTTTTGTTTTTTTTTTTTTTTTTTTTTTTTTTTGTTTTTTTTTTTTTGTGGGGGGGGGGGGTTGGGAGGGGGGAGGTTTGTTATTTTGTTTTATTTTGTTTTGTTTTGTACTTGCTCTTTTGGCCAAGATGTCTTAAGGAAACAATTCTGATGTACACCGAAGAATAATTTCACTGAATTTGGACAACGTTTTTCATATCAATTTAAAATAATGGTCAATAAAAGACATTGTTTTTTAATGGTATTGGTAGCCTCGTGAAATGTTTTTATCAGAATACTCTACTTCATGGTCACAATAAAATTATATTTCAAAAATACGTCTAAACTTATATTGGCCTGACGTCCACACGAAATTATTAAAGACCGGTGAGTATTTTTTCTTTTGAAAATGTCAATAGATGTACTTCTTGGTTGACAATTTTGTTCTTGCTGAAAGCTAAAGAAATATGAAATGTTGCATCTATGAAATGGGTAGATATTTTTTTAATTTAAAAACCTGTAAGAAGTAGTGGTGATTGAAGGACATCGTGTAGGAGAGAAGATGACGTGGCAGACCAAGAGAACGGTAGATTCAGGACATTAATGCATATCTTGAAATGACAATCACAAAGCAGGCTGGGCGGCAGTGGACACAGAGGTTTTCCAGAATGTATTGTAAAAGGCTAGGTCAACACTTGTTAAACCGTGACGATGAAGTAAAACCCGACGATTTAAAAAAATGATCAACGAAGTTAATAAACATTAAATTAATGTGTATTTAGAGTCAAATTTAGCCAGCTGTTGTAAAATTGTTAGGCACAGCTAGGATAGTTTACATTGTTGGCCAAACAAACAACGCTCTCATCTTACCCTAACTATAATGATGATTTTTTTTTAAAGAAATAGATCATTTATACCTTACAACGCAAAAGATTAGTGTTTACCTTGGTCGATTTGGTGAATTGGCTGTACTTAATGAGTCCTCCGTAGTAATTCGTCAGATATCCCAGTTTCCATAAAGAGTTTCAGAGATTCTCAAATTGATTCACAGACCGGCCAATAAAACATAAACCTGCGGATATTATGTTTCCAGATCATACAGGTTTTTTTAAACTTAGTTTTAGGTAGAATCAGGACACAATCAGAGGCTTGATACATGCATAACAAATATGAATCACCATTAGCATATACCTCTATCCAATTAGAACATTTTGGCAATAGTTCTAATGCAAAAAATATTCTTTATTTTCTGATGCACTCAAATCTCAGTACATGAAAAATTAATTCAGTTGTATTCTTTTCTTTTCCTCTAAACCACTTTTTTAAAAGTAGTGCTAATGTTATTTATATCTTTTAACGTGTGTTCAATTATATCACCTTCTAATCTGGAGGCTCGTCGTTTTCATTCGTATCTTAATCATCGTCATGATTATCATCATCGTTCTTATTATCAGCACCATTCTTAAACAGTGGTTGGAAGTAGGCTTTCAGAGAAAATGGCTGAACATCACTTTGTGGGTTTAGAATCCTCAACTTGTAGATGTATCGGCGCGGAATCGCCTTAACCCACAAAGAGAGCATGGTTCATTCCGTAAGACAACTACACACACATATGTGGATTGTTACTTTTGTCTTTGTCACATCCGAAAATAGGGGGAGTGCAATATTTTGATTAAGATGACAAAAAATCTAGGTAACACTGAAACGCATCTTAATCAGGTTTATTTACTCTATGTCCATACCCAGGTCGATCGGCCTTCATCCTCTAGACCCGAGTGGGAGCTACAGCATCACGGTGAAAGCTCTGGACTACCGAGGAATTGGTCTGGCTCAGAAGGTTGCGCAGGTGACTCCTGATTCAACAGACACTATAGGTAAGACAGACGGTGATATGTCAAGGAGACATTCAAATAATGGACTTGTAACAATATATTATATCATTCTTATGTTGTGTGATGGAAACACTCTAGTGACGCACATTATTATATGTTTATTATTTTGATTTTATTTATCATTCTAGTGTTATCTTTTGGTTTTGTGTCATGGCGTCATCATACTAATATGCTAATATCCCATGTTAGTGTTGTGTCATAGAGTCATTTTAGATATGTACGTATACATGTATGATAATTATGATTTCCAGTTGTAGTATTTGGCAACAATGTACATACCTGTCTAGTTGTCATCTTCGTATTTACCCATGCAGATACCTAGTGTGTATAATTATGTATGATAATAACTTAAGTGCCATAATTATCGTTTAGCCATTCTAGTGATCTACCTTTTTTGATCCAAGGCAAAGATTGCATAAATACCATGATCCAGAATGGCTTTAAGACTCTGCCTGTCTCTTTCTATCTCCCTCTGTCTCTCTTTGTCTCTATCTATCTATCTATCTATCTATCTCTCACTTCCACAATCACATGCACGTCCACCCAAACCGCTACAAAAAGTTGGTGCTTGAGTTATTTTCAGTGTGGATATTTAAGACTTGTGCGAGGCTTCCAAAAAATTAATAACAGGCAGGATCACCGAATTAGAAAACACTTTTGCATTTTGAACCTAAGTTAGCCACTTTACAAAGTTATTATGTACATTTAGAGCAGTTTGCAATTTAAGTCTAGTCAGTTTGTTGACCGAAAAAAAAATACTGACGGAGTATGATTCTGTCCAAACTATGATACTAATTTATTATAAACAGATGATCATTACCCTTGTTATGCAAAAATGTGTCCACTTCAGTCAATCCGGTGACTTTGCCTGATATTTTTGTTACCCTCGGGCTTAGGAAAAGAAATCGCAAGGTGTAAGGTGAGAAGTATGAAGATAGTAGCTAAAAGTCTTTCTCATGATAATAGTACCGTTCTGCTATATCCTTTGAAAAATTCTTAGTTTCCATGCTATAAAAGGGCATATTTTTTATGAGAAGATTCACGTTTTGCCATAATAGTCATAAGGGATTGTAAGTACAACGTCGCTGTAGCTTACAGCTCGTCGTCAGAATGTGCGATAAAGAAGTCTTACGACTAGTCGTAAGCTAACGCGACGTTGTACTTACAGCTCAATGTGATTTTTGTGTTCGAAACGATATACCCTGGATTAAATTAAATGCACTGGGTAGGTAGAGAATGTAATCTAATCCTTTTTACGGTGATATATGATTTGATTTTAATAATTATATTGTGCATCATGAAAAATGGATTTTAACATAAATCAATAAACATGTTACGTATTCATAATCACATTGCAAGGATTTTGCATAGCTGGGTCGAGACGTTCTCTCATCAGTGTGTCGAAAGAGGGTTGATTTGTGGGATTAAAAAAAGAAGCAAAATATTCAAAACATTCTTCGATCTATTATTTTTTTTAATCTATATTTTTTAAAGACACCTTTAATTTCTTCCTCGGGTTTGTTCTTCAAATTTGTTTTTTGGTTCTATTTTGAAAGTGTCTACATTTTTATTCCACAGTGATTTGAATAAGAGGGAAGCGGCGAATAGACATAGACTAGCCCGAAGTATTAAAAAAAAGGAGACATTAAAACGAAAAAGCGTATCCTTTCATTTAGATAAGTGGGTTAAAAGAACATATAAAATAAATGAATACATATTTGCATGAGATGGACAGAGACAGGCAGAAAGAGACAGGGAGAGAAAGAGAGAAAGAGGGCGAGCGCGAGAAAGAGAGAGAGAGAGAGAGAGAGAGAGAGAGAGAGAGAGAGAGAGAGAGAGAGAGAGAGAGAGAGAGACAGAGAGACAGAGACAGACAGACAGACATAGACAGGAACAGAGAAACACGAAACAGATCAACAGACGGACTCAGAGACAGAGAGGTTCTTGGTCGTACGGCCAATAGAATCGCAACGAAAAGTTTCTATAGAATGATCTCGGGAGATCGTTTCGATTTATACCAGCTGTATAGCTCTTACTCTATGGTCGAAAAACGGGAAGCTCTCTCGGAGACTTGGCCGATCATATTATACTGACACCGACCCAACCAAAGAGAAAAACACAGGCGTCGATGACTCTTATTCACCATAAAAAGTCACTTTTTACTATACGATACTGATCAATGTTACTATATTTTCAGATTTGTCTGGAGAACAGATTTTTTTAAGGGCCAATGAGATCAGACATCGGAGCGCTTTGCTTGCGTGGGCATTGCATAATGTGGATCCTGCGAAAGTAAAAAAAATCAGGTACAGCAATAAGTATTAGAAGAGAGTCGAAGTATATAAAAATCGGAGATATGGGGTCGTATTCATGTGAAGGCGCAGGCATAAAAGTTGGACGTCAGTTACGTCTGAAAATTAAATTTAGTCTAAATCCAAACAGTGGATATGTTTTTCATATAATAACTAGCCAGTGCCCTGTTATTGGAACAGGTAAGTTTAGTTAGCAGTTACGTTTACACAGACAATAGAAAAACTTACTGATTATTTCAGCACTTGTGAGTAGACGACAGTTCGTGCCCTTGCCGTGTTCACATAAACATATTGCCGACAGCGCCACATACAGCATGCCTTGGCTGAAAACTTGGGATGTCAGGTCAAAACCTATCGTGCTCAACGTCTGTCCTTGTGCTTTATTTAATGTGAGTGCGAAGCAGGGAAGTACAGGAAATTGCTTCCTTTTGAATGTGAAAGTCAATCCAGAGTCAGATGTATTTAGGGTGATGCGGGGAATGATGAAGCGTTGCTGCTTGTATGGCACAGCCGTGACTTCTACCTCAATGATGTTAGACTGAAGGGACATGATTATGTCTCTTAGGTCCTGACATCATTGACGGACGCAAATCAACCTTGGTCTCTTTTTCAACAAAGTAGATTTGTAAAAAATGTGCTTCAGTGGTGTCTTGTGGTTGGAGAGAGCCAATGAGATGGCAAACCTGTGTTTGGATTCGAAATGTTGGGCTCCATACTCTTGCTCTTACTCCGTTGCGTCCAAAGGACGCCATTTGAAAGATGGAGTTGTACTGTCTTAAAAAATGTATGCTTTCAGAACTTTTTTTTATTAAATAAATCCGCCATTGGAGCAACAAAACGATTTTGTTTCACTTTTAAATTTTAATGCTTGACAGTGAACACATCTTTGGTCAAGTGGTCCTATGTTTATTACATTTTGGAAATAATTAATGTTGTAGAATAAGGCTAATCGTTGACGTGGCATCAGTTGAGGCGGTGCGGCTGGGCCATTTTCATTAGATCTAGATCTAGAATTTAGATTTATCGCCGATAGATTCTTGCCGTTTTCGTTTTGCTGTAGACACTCTCTTTGCGTTGTTTGTTTTTCGACCCAAGTTGCTTTTCGCAAGAGTGGGCATGATTAAACAATAGATCTAGATTATACACATCACCAACGAAACGTAATCCAAACGCGAATCAAACAATGCGCCATTTTGATTGCCAGTATGCTACAGCAGTGGATGTAGGCCTGCAGTAAATGAATGGCAGGACTGTAAATGTATGAAACTGATTTGTTGAGTAAAAATGGATTAGGCATTGATGTTATTAGTTTTATGACTTTACTGTAAAATTTGGGATTTTAGGATGGAGCGGTTTGGGTTTGATCGCATGTCTAAATTTGAGACGAAGACAAATAAATATAAAATAGATGATGGGTCTCTCGGATCCACATAAGTATAAAGTATAAGGGTATACGGATCCACTAAAAGTTCTTCAAATGATAAAAATTGGATATCTATGATAACTATTGGAGAACGAGACATAGATACCTACTTATAGAAATTTTCTAGTATTGTATTGCTAGTATTGCTCCGAGGCAGGACTAAGGGCTAAAACTTGGTCGCAAGTCTATCTAAAGTCTATAAAAAAGCAACTATAATAACTTATGTATGTTTTAGTCAGATTTTAGTTGTTTTATAGTTTAATTGTACCATTTCGGCACACCTCATGGTGCATCCATGCATTTTAATGATTTTTCAGCATTTAGATCTACAATTTTTAAAAAAAAGTACCGTAGTTCAAATGAAAGATTCATAGGAATAAAGAAATAAATAATAGATATGAATGCGCGCCTTACCCTTGTGTGCCTAAGTGACTAAATTCTCATTATGTATCTTCTTCCCTCTCTCCTCATTAATTAAATGTTTTACCGCTTCTCCAATATCTCTTCCTTTTCTTTCTCATCGTCTCTGTATTTATAATATAGTCAAGCAATATTGTGTAATATCACTAGATCTTATCAATGTATATAGCGAAATAATGCTAAGGAATACACTTGTCACCCCCTATAACGGTTAATGGAGCAAGTGCACATAATACCAGAGTGTCCCGATGGCATAGCTGTAATTGTTGGATCTGAAAAAGATCCTCAGTCACTATTAATACTGAGGTAACAGAGAGTGAAAATAAAGATTTGTATTGATTCTCAATGCCAATTATAACTTCTCCTCTCTTGTTTCCTCTCTCCATTCTTTCATTCGCATCCTTCTCGTGACATAAATATTTGATAGATAGATAGATAAATCCCACATACTGTCAAATAGATAGATAGATAGATAGATAGATAGATAGATAGATAGATAGATAGATAGATAGATAGATAGATAGATAGATAGATAGATAGATAGATAGATAGATAGATAGATAGATAGATAGATAGATAGATAGATAGATAGATAGATAGATAGATAGATAGATAGATAGATAGACAGACAGAGGCAGACAGATAGATATGAATTCAAATACCTGTTCAAACTTAGCCATGGCTCCAGTTTGGAGATTCTTATGTACAGTTCTCTTAATATATCTGCTGAACTAAGCGGTAGGCCTCATCATCTGCACCGTTAGTTTCACTCTTGCGTAGGCTACCACAGTGCCTAGGATTTTGAAAATCTGAGAGGTAGTCTGGTGGGGGCACGACACCAACTGTCTTTATTTCTGTGCAAGGCGTCTGTGTTTTAGATGCGAAATATCCTGTGGTGGTGTAACGAATGTGATGACGGCAGGCTGAAGTAGCTGGCGGTTCATATTTGATGGTTGCAGCCTGGTTGAATTCTGAGCTTAAGTCGACTGAGGCAGCACTATAAGCTTTAGATATAGCACTGCCTGATTGGAATGGTAAGTCCATGGAAAAGATCTTTACCTGGCTGACTTACCGTGGTCAGCGGGACTCCACTCTGCTGTAAAAAGATAAAGAGTTTGAAGAAGATAATGGTTGCGTCGTGGATCGTACGCACCATGCTTTATAGCGACAGCCGATCGGAACGAAGTATAGCCCTGATTGGCCGATAGTTGTTGATAGCGGGTGTGGACATTGCAGCCCTAAAAAACATACGTATGGGTGCTCAAGCCCAATTCAAGAAGCCAACTACACATATTAGTGGGTTGGAAAATCCTAGGGATAAAGGACAGTGGACGTCACCTTGCGATTCGCAACGCAATTGCTTAGAAGCTGGAGTCACCCGTTATTGGGATCTCACATAGACTCGTGATTCTCAAAGTACCATTAATACTTAACCCCGGTAAACGTATATGGTATATGCTCCAACAATGATCTGCCTAAAGGAGGAAAAAGTTGAGAGAAAGAGGAGTTTTTTTTTTACCAAAAACTCACTCTTGTAGTGCATTAGGTATCCAGAGACGACATGATCTTCATGCTCGGGTACTTCAACGCTAGAGTTGGATGGAACTCGGAGACTTACATAGAAGTCACGGCAACGTTCGGGAAAGGGATGAAAAAAAATCGTGAGCTGCTGCTGAATTGCTGCGCTCCGCCAAGTCTTTGAGCCCTGACAAAAAATTCTACACATGGAAATATGCATGCATAGTTCAATATCACCTGTTAGACTGTGTGCTCATAAGGAAGGCAGACATTGCGAAACCCTCTGCTCTAAAGCCATGCGAGGCCCTGAATGCTCTACTGACCACTACCTTGTGAGGTTTCAAATGAGACTCAAGACATCTCCTTCTCACAAGAAGACTTAAGCAAAGGCAAATCCCGGAGAGATAGATATCAGAAAGTTACGAGACTAAGAATGCTCCCGAATACTTGTCAGTGCTATCAGTAAAGTGGATCAAAATACCGACGCTGGAGAAATTTGTAAGAGCGTGAAGAAGGCAATATTCGATGCTATTGCAGAAACAAATGGACACCTAGCAAGAAAATGCCAGACTGGTTCTGGGAACATAGTGAAGTGATTGAGCAGCTGCCGGAGGAGAAAAGGCACAGGCTCTTGAGACATGCGTGAGAACACTGCTACAAGCAAAGTTAAGCACGACGAGTCAATCATGGATGTGTGCTAACACCTACGCTAAACCATTCATCAAAATGGTGTGCTACTTCGCACCACAACAGATGGCAAGCTTTTTAACCTTGCGAAACTGCGATCGCACACAAGGACCATGGAAACATGCGTCAGAGAACTGCTCCACTCGGATGACTCAACACTCGTAGCTGACAACCCTGAAGACATGCAGACAATCGTTGACGTCTTTGCCTGTCTAGCCAACCTGTTCGGCTTGAAAATCAGCATCTCAAAGACAGAGCTGCTGTACCAACTCTTATCCGGATTTCCTGATGAGCCTGAGGTCATCATATTGCATGGTGCATGGGGAAGCTTTAAAAGTGGCGAAATCATTTACTTGGCAATACCGCCAGAAGCTCATACAACATTCTTCTCGAAGTCGGAAGGCGCATACAGCATTACAATTTGAAAACAATGCATATTAATCTCTGCAGAAACGACTCTGGAGCAAGCACAGCATCCACAGCAAAACCAAAGTGAAGGTGTATTTGTTGTTGTTTTGCCATGCCTGATCTATGCCACTGAATGCAACACTCACTACCTAAAAAATGCCAAGGCTCTGTCCAGCTTCGTCATCCTAGAGAAATCATCTGCATCAAATGGCAGAACCGTATCCAAAATGTGGAAGTGCTGCGTACAACCGCTAAGTGCGTCAGTGTTGAGGTCCTCATAGCCTCCACTCAATTCCGCTGGGCTAGACATGTGCAGACTTCACAATACCCGCCTCTACTCAGAACTGAATCAAGGTAATCGGAAATCTGGTGGATAAATACTGCGTTTCAAGGCCACGCTGAAGAGTAACATGAAGAAGAGCGGGATTCCTCATGACTCAAGAAAAGATCAGGCACGAGACAGAAAGCAGTGGCGAAGGACTCGAAAGAACACAATGAATGCCATTGAGAAAGTGCAGCTAGGAGAGTACAAGCGAGCACACGGCCGCCGACACCTACTACCTACCATTGGTGATCACTGAGCACCATCTGCCAATCATGTGCTGGTCTATTGGCTCATATGAGAGCCTGCTCAACATGATCATACCGAATACGATTAGTTATCGTCGATATCGACGTACTGCCACAATTTTTATTGACTACCCATTTCACATTAATAATAATAATAATAAATTACATTTATTTAGCGCTTTCCATTTTCAGAATATTTTTAAAAATCTCAAAGCGCTTTACAGTGGATACACTAAATACGCATACATCATATCAATCAGCATGCAATTAAAAATTAAATATTAAAAGTTAAATCTTAACCAAACAATATACATAAGAAGAAATGTAGACGTAAATAGTATGCAGCATATACTCATTATCAGAAAGAATATAATAAAAATGATATAAAATGCAACACTGTAAAACTGCGTAATAGTATACAACCATACGTGAACAAAAATTAATGAATTAAAATTGAAACCTTATCTCATGGAGAGGAAAAAAAAAAAAAAACAGACTCACGAGAGTCATAGGAAAATAAAAGCGCTACCATTTAAAACCGATACTAATTATGCACAGACAGATGCAAGATTTAATAACTAGTGTAAATGGAATTGAATTATACAATCTACGTAAAAGACCGACAGGTAAAAACAAGTAAAATAGGAACTTAAGAACTGAAAACACGTTTGAAAAGATGACTCTTCAGATCTTTTTTTAAAGGTCTCGAGGCTTGCACTCTCCCTAATCTCTCGTGGAAGAGAATTCCAAACATTAGCTACAGATTTGTTGCCATTATGTTGTTTTGTGTATAAAACTGAAAAACATACATTAAATATAATATTATGTCATTTGTTTAAGTAAAATTTAATTGAATGCAAATGATATTTTTATTTACATGGTATATTTACGCAAGAAACCATACGTGCACAAACACAAACCGTTTTCCCGTTACAGGTTATACGTAGAAAGATCAAGATTAGGCAGCCCTCAAACTGTGAACCTGGAGCTCTTCCCTGACAAACGGACATTTTATCTCACCAGGATACCCCTCGACAGGTCAGCTATTGCTTCTGTTATGAATATTTCTTTTTTGGTAAAACATTCAGTGGACTTTCATTCTTCAATGACGTATCTCTTGAGGCAACAGAGTACGCAGTCTAGAACACTTGATGGGCAAAAACTTGAAACTTCATTTGTATCGATGCCAAGCTTAAAAGAAAAAAATACACTTTATGGCATTTTGTTTTTGTTTTGTTTTGTTTCAGGTTGTGGCAGCGCAGCCTCAACATTCAATATAAGCGATTACAAACACATTAAAGACAACGCTAATTCCACTGATAGCCAAAATGCAACAGCACCTCGATGCAAAAATAATCATTTGCAAGCGCAAAGAAGCAACCGTGAATTCAGCGAGCGCTCTGTATTATATCGGCTGATATCAAACTATGTGACTAAATTACGCATTCAAATAAAATTATAGAATATGTTTACATTTTTAATTTTCCGTTTGTTCCTCATAATGACAACTAAAGTCATTGAGGCTGGTCATCATGGGCACACAGATATTTAATGAGATACACTAATTATAAATTAAGCTAAGAAAGTTGTGTTTTCAGGCAATTTTGTATCATGTATTATAGTATAGTTTCATCTTGAATGGAACATCCCAATTCTATCTAAGCTGAAACAAACGTCTATTCAAACCAGAAAGAAATCCTGAAAAATACATTTACCACCACCACCATCATCATCATCATCATCATCATCATCATCATCATCATCATCATCATCATCATCAGCAGCAGCAGCAGCAGCAGCATCATCATCATCATCATCATCATCATCATGCTCGCGTGTCGGTAGTGCCTGATGTAGCCTCACGTACAATAGACCTGAAAAACTCTCTGTCTTGAGTGATCCTTCCTGCCTCGTTGGGCGTCTTTTGTAGTCAGTAGCTGATGTCATCAACGACCTTTTTGTAGGTCTGTCTCCAGCTTTGCTTCTAGGATATGTCTTTCCAAACTCATGTCTTCTGCTCAAAGTATTTCAATTTTTTTATGATATTAAAAAGCAAATTTGGTTTGATCTTAAGCTCTTTTAGTATGTCGTCATTTCGTCTGTGTGCTGTCCATGGAACTCTAAGCATTTTTCTGTAGCATTTTAATTAAAAAGAAAACTGCTTCTTTTATTATTGTTTTTTAATTGTCCAACCTTTACATCCATTTGATGCCATATGTAAGGTCTTGTGATTTTCAGTTTTGTCTCTTAGTTGTTTCCCTTCCAGAGTTTCTCAAGTCTTTTCATTTGTGCGAGGGCTGTTGATATTCTTTTATTTACTTCTGCTGAGCACTTGCCGTCTCCGTCAATCCTAGAACCCAGGTATTCAAAGTGCTCTACATGCTCCACCTTTTCTCCGTTTACTATCACATTTGCTACAGAGCCGCACCTGTCGTTTAGTTTTCTGAACATTCAGCAGCAGTCAGTATTTTTTTTTCGCTGCGCTCTTTACTGTTTGGACCAGCTGGATATTTCTACGTATAACCTGTAACGGGAAAAAGGGTTGTGTTTGTGCACGTATGGTTTCTTGCAATATGTGTCCCTATGCACCTATAAGAGGCTTACGTCCCAAAATTCCAAACTCTTACAGGTACCAAGATCTAGCCTTAAGACTTATGGTGTTCAGCTTTCAGTGTTGCAGGCCCATGTGTTTGGAATTCTCTGCCTTTTTTCACTGAGGTCTGCTGCCAATCATCAGAACATTCGATAGTCAATGACGCTTTGACTAACCAAGCCTAGATCTAGTTATTATAAAAAGACGATCCGGAGACTTGAAAGCGGACTATTTTTATTTTTAATTATAATAAAAAAATTTTAAATAGATCAAGAAGAAAGGACCAGATAAACAAAGTATTTAGTAAGATGTAGCTTCTGTGAAATTTGCATAATTATAGGTTGAGCCGTCTTCGAGCTTTATCCGAAGAACGCCTCGACTCTATACATATATA
>RQTK01000185.1:590133-666912 GCA_003991915.1 Elysia chlorotica
ATGTTTTGAGGGAGCGGCTCGAGAGGACGTGGGAGATGGCACAGAAGGAGCTGGAAAAGGCCCAAGGGAGGCAGAAGAGGTACTACGATCGTGGTACCAAAGCTCGGAAATTCAAGCCAGGACACGATGTGCTTGTACTTCTACCGACCGACACTAACAATCTCCTAATGCAATGGAAAGGACCATACAAGGTGATCGCAGTCGTCGGCATCAACGACTATAGAGTCAAGATGGGGCGGAAGGAGAAGACGCTTCACACCAATCTACTAAAGCGTTACGTCTCTCGTCTCGACAGTGAGATGGAGGATGTGGATGTGGATTCACCTGACACGTCTTCGACGCAGTGTGCAAGAGGTGACAGGGCAGACAGCGTGGATGTGAGTCCCTCTATCGAGCCCTCAACAGAAATTACGAGGATTCAGTCGAAATCGGCGGTGACGACTCATGGTCCAGCCTCCAGCACTGTAATGTGAGTCCCAGAGACTACAGCCTGTGAAACCGTAGCCCTGATACGGGTGTCCGATGTGACAGCATCCGTATTTCCAGATGACAGCATTGGTCAAGTTTCGGTGGAGACGTCGTCATTACTTCCGGAGTTCTATGAGGCTGAGGAACGGCCGCTGATCTGTGGCCTGTGCATATCCTCGGCTGGTGCTATGGTCATTAAGAAGATCCTGAGTGCGGCGACCAGTCTACAGACGAGATGACCAAGCTCTGTCCTTGGGGACAGAAAGAGACGGTTAAGGATCTTCGTTATGGACACCAGCTGACTGATGCTTAGGCAGAGAAGGTGAAGCCCATCGTCGATGAGCATCAGTCCATCTTCACAGATCAGCCGGGTAGCACAACACTGGTAGGGCATCGTATCGACCTCACGAGCGGGACACCCATTCGCCAGAAGCCTTATGGAGTACCGTTCGCCATGAGGGGGTCCCTACGTGATGAGATGCGGACGATGGAGGAGATGAGCATCATCAGAAATAGCTTATCCCCGTATGCTGCACCAGTGGTGGTCGTTAAGTAGAAGGTGGGTCGAATCGAGTGTGCATCGATTACCGGTGCCTCAAAAAAGTGACCGTTTTCGACCCCCATCCTGCTACGCCCCCTGCAGAAGTTTTTCAAATTCTCGCCAAGGACAAATTCTTCAGATAGATCGACCTGAGCAAAGGGTATTGGCAGATACCAGTGCGTGCTGAAGACATTCCCAAGACGGCATTCGTCACCATGGACATGCACTATGAGTTTGTCCGGATGCCATTCCGATGAACTCCGGCGCTACTCTCGCCCGTGCTGTCAAGAGCCTGCTTGACGGAATGGACAATGTAATCGCTTACGTCAACGACCTGTTGGTCCACACAGAGACTTTCGAACAGCACCTGGCGACACTGGATGTGCTGCTCAAAAGGATGAGCGAGGCGAACATTACTGCCAGGCCAAGCAAGTGTGTACTTGTGAAGTACGAAGTCGAGTTCGTTGGGCATTGGCTTGACAGAGGAACAGTGACATTACATGAGGAGAATATTGTTAAGATATAGAACGCCCCAAATCCAAGAACCAAGAAAGAAGTTCGTGCATTCCTTGTATTGTTGAATTATTATAGTGACTTTGTACCAAACTTCGCGGCTATAGCAGCTCCTCTATCTGACTTAGTTAAAAAATGGCATGTCTAACATAGTGCAGTGGGGAGACCCTCAAGAGAATGCTTATGTGGCTCTCAAGAAAGCCATAACTTCCAGACCTATCTTACGCTTACCAGATGTCAATAAGACATTTATTTTAAGAACTGATGCAATAGGCCTTAGACAACATAGCATTCTACATTGTTACAGGAAGCCGATGGTCGGTTGTTCCCAATTGCCTACGCCAGCAGGAAACTGTTAAGTCGTGAAACTCACTATTCGGCGATTGAACGTGAGTGTCTCGCGACTGTTTGGGCTATTCGCAAATTTGCATTGTACCTCTATGGCAGGCAATTTGTGCTTCAAACTGACCATCAGCCCCTCCAGTATTTCAATGCAGCAAGATATGAAAGCCCAAGGGTCATGCGTTGGGCGATGTATTTACAGAACCAAAATTTTAAGGTTGATCACATAAAGGGTTCCGAAAATCTCGGCGCTGATTTTCTGAGCTGTGTGGTCACACCTGATTGATTGGTATGGTATTTGAAAGGCTAATTCTTGTATTATCAATCTGATTGATGAGTTCCAATGCTTTGGAAAGCCTGTAATACTTGGAAATTTTCCAATGTTTAGTTTGAATTTGTGCGCAATTGTAAGTTTCCAAAAATGGAACATTATAATTATGGGATGTTTTTTACATCAAGGTGATGAACAATTTTTGTTTGTTTATCTGGCAAGGTATCGTATTGGCTCTATGCACTTGAATATGATTGTTGTAAATACAATACTTATTATGCCTCACCTTGGTATGATATTGTTTTTGCCAAATATGCCTGTAACCTTACAAACGTTGTCATTTATTATGTTTTGGAAATGTTGCACATTTCTTAAATTAGGGGTATGTGTGACAAGTTTGTGGTTGTTTGTTTGGCGATAGCTATAGACGAAGAGAAGGGGAGAGAGAGGAACGGGAGATGAGATAGATAGATATCTAGATCTAGTCTATGCATCGTTAGTTTGTTTTCCTACCTTGTCTGCCCCGGTTGTGAAGATCATTCGAGAAATCTGTCAATCTGGTAAACAACTTGTTTTTCAGTGTCGGTTTGTTTACAATCTAATGCTTCTGGTTAACTGGAGTAATGTCTCTTGTAAATTCGCAATTTCTAGATGATGGTACTTTGGTAGACGTATCGAGACTCGTGAACAACTCGAATCTTCTGGGTTACAAATCGGTATAAAAGGCTTGTACGGGTGAGCAGTCGTGAGTTATCAGTGAGTAGTAGTCAGTCAGTCAGAGAGTCTGAGCGCGTTTGTTACTATCAATAGAAATTGTCGTGTTACAGTTACGGATACTATTGCAGTTGTGGAATGTATCACAGATTGTTATAGCAGTTGTGGATTTGATTGCTGTCCAGATTTCATTGCAACATTTCCCTACCCTAGACGTGTTCATAGTTAATGAAGTTATTCTTCAATATTTATACAAAAAGGACTTAACTTTATTATTTGTGCTGAGCCAGTGGATGTTGGATCATTGTCTGAAGCCCCGTTACAATATATAGTTTTATAACCGATAGCTGGGCTCTACAACAGAGGCTGTGCATCACCCTAACAATCCACGTTACACAATTCCTGCTTCGATTACTAACGATTAAATTTCTAGGCCCATGCTACTTTAGAAGAGACTATAAGTGCAGGCATGTATTTAGGAAGCCATTTTATTTATAATATCTGACCAAAACATACCAGGTTTTTACATGTTGCCAGAAACTCTTATGTAAGCCAAAATGAATTAATATTTAATCTAGCAAAGTTAATTAAAACTTAAGGCCACACAAGTACTATAAATTTGGGCTGAATTTTTTATTATTTGAACTAAGAAACCTTAAATTGTGGTTTCTTTTTTATTGACATATCACCATAGCTTACTATATTAAGTACTCCATGCATATGACAGAAACTTAAAAGCTAGATTTAGATGTAGATCCAGCCGAATATAGACATTCACCTGAGTTATAAGCCTACAGATCGTGTAATGATATAAAATTAAGCTAATTCAGTTTGTATCACCTACACCAAGATATGGATTCTAGTTACTCTTTAATAATTTCTCTAGATTTAGCAGAGTTCAAAACTTTTGATATTTGCCTAGCTGATAGTTTATGAACGTAGAATAAGCGATCAGACTCGATTATTTAAAATTTTAAAAAACTAGTTGAAAAGCCCGCGAATTCGAGGGATTAAACGTTTAAATATACCCATGTTGTCAGTGATGCTTTGTTAATAGAAAATGTTGTACTCACCATTATAGTATTAATGCTGATTTGAAGACAACATTATTTATGTAGCTTGTCACAGCCATAGACGAATAGAGTTCTTTGATGGCGGTACCAATGCAAACTGCAAACCATTAGATCTATAGTTTTTAACTATTCACATAGCTACATACAACTGATCAATAGGCCTATATGTGGACGGTTGATCAAGACAGTGCTGTATTGTCATTGTTTGGTGGTGTAGCAGATCTGAAGCTGGATTTACGTTGTGAAGATCTAGATCTATGTCTGTTTTCATTTTGCCGCAGATCTAGATTTTTGCCAGTATCATTAGGCCTAGATATGGATGGTTGATCAAATGTTGTTTCTGATTGTGTGGTTGATGGGATTTGATTTGGATTAAGTGTGGCTGCTAAGTTTAGTAAGTATTTGGATCGTCTTAAACGACGTCTCTTTTTATCACCTGCCATCGTTATAGTTCTAGATCTTCCACAATTAAATTTCGCTCATGATACAGTTGAGTCATGCTTCTTGGTCAAAATAATTCAGAACTAGATTCTAGATTATTCCTGGGTCAGTTTTCTTTGTTTTTGTGATGTTTTGTGTTTGTTAAAACATTCGTCTCTCATACCATCTCGTTTGCAGCTTGGGGGTAAATTGTTTATTTTCAGTTTCAAAGACTTGGGTTCCTCAGAAGAATTGTTTTCATGTGATCAATTAATTTAAGACTGACTATAGATTCGTGGAAAGGTCTCGTTATGGAGACAGCTTTAAAAGCTTCATTTTATCACACTAATCTAAGTGTGAGAAAAAAATTACAAAGTGTGTGTTGCGAATGTTAGTGACCGCTGCACAGCCCATATTCATTTCCTAATCTTTATATTTGTTGGGAAAACGAAGAACGCGGCCACTTCTAGTTGTGTAGCTATGGGATTTGTCTGAGTTGGCACGCTCTGACTGTGGGTCAGAGGGCATCGAGGAAGAGTGTGGGAAGATGTGTCACGTTGGCTTCGAAGAGGCAAAGGAGGTAGTGGTGATTGTACTGGTCCATGTACAGGCTCTGGTTGTGGAATAGAGCTTGAAGCTGCTACAATCTGGTCGACGTGGCGGCGCCAGGTGACACCTAGTGCGACTTCGATCTCGTAATTCCTGGTTCCAGTTTGTGAGCTGATTTGACCATGTTGCCAGCGTTCATGTCCCCTGTAGTCTCGAGCCAGGACATGATCGCCTACACTGAACGATCGAGGTGCAGCATGTGAATGGGCCTTCTCTTGGTAGCATTGTTTGGTTGCGACTGTGGTTCTCGCGTTGGAGACCGAAACATTGAGCTGTGTTCTGAGCCGTCGACCAAACATTAATGAAGCCGGAGTTTCGCCAGTAGTGGAGTGTGGTGAATTCCTGTGAGCCAAGAGAAATCTTGAAATTGTTATGTTCAAACTGCCTTGGTCGGTCTTTGCAGCTTTCATGGCATTCTTGAAAGTTTGAACCATGCCTTCTGCTAGGCTGTTCGTTGCTGGGTGATACGGAGCGCTTCGATGTGGTTAGAGTTCGTGAATTTCTTGAACTCATCAGAGACAAACTCAGGACCATTCTCACTAACCACTTGCTCGGGTAGACCGAATCTGGCGAACAGAGAGCTGAAGATGTTGATTGTGGCCGTGGCAGTTGTGCTGGGTGTTTGGAGAACTTCGGCCCATTTTGTATGAGCGTCGACAACAATCAGGAACATGGTGCTCATGAATGGTCCAGCGAAGTCGATGTGAACTCGTTGCCATGGTTTCTCTGGCCATTGCCAGGGATGGAGTGGTGCCAGAGGAGGATCTTGTTGAGACATAGAACATCCGTTACAAGATTTGGACATTGTCTCAATATCCTTGTCAATGCCGGGCCAACAAAAGTAGCTTCTCGACATGGCCTTCATTTTAGCAATTCGCAGAATGGCCTTGGTGCAGTGTTTGCAATATTTGTTGTTGGAGTTTTCGTGGTGGAATGACTCTATGCCCCCAGAGTAGACATTCTTGTTGTACACCAAGTTCATGTCTTCTGGCGTGAAAAGGGCGTAGCTCTGGTTCAATTGAACTTGGCCAGTCGTCCTTGGTAACGTAGTTCAACACTCGAGCAATGGTGACATCGTGCCGGGATTCCTTGGCGGTGGACTTCCTTGTCGAGTTGAGAGTATCTCTGCTCAGCTTCCGAGAGTGTTCGGGAAGCAAAAGATATTGGTCTTTCTCCCTCTTTGGTGACATAGGATATGACGACTCCCAGGCCGTATGGTGAAGCATCTGTTGCTAATTTTAAGGGAAGAGATGGCTTGTAGTGTGTCAGAACCAATTCTGAGACCACCATAGACTTTATTGTATCAAAGGAAGTGTGGCGGTCCTCAGATCAATTGAAGGGAGTGTTGTTCTGCAAAAGATTGTAGAGTGGTTTTGCAATTTGAGCAACATTTTTGAGCCACTTGTGATGGTAGTTGACAAGGCCCAAGAAGGATCTGAGCTGAGAATTGTTGCTTGGGACAGGTGCATTTTGAATAGTTTTAACTTTGTCATCTGTCTTGTGGAGACCCTTGCTACTTATCTTGATTCCACAGAAGACTACTTCATCGATGTAGAAAGCGCATTTGTCAAAACTTGCTTTCATCCCACACTCTTGAAGCTTTCCAAGAACCATAAGCAAGTTCTTGTGGTGCTCTTCCTCTGTCCTTCCCAATATGACCATGTCATCTTGATTGCATAGGGCTCCAGGTAAACCTTGTAGTATCTGGTCCATCGTTTTCTGTCATATTGCTGGGGCGGAAGTAATGCCAAATACGAGTCTGTTGAAGACATAGCGCGTTGCTTGTATTTATTGTTGTCAGATGTTTACAACTTTCCTTCAGGGACAACTGGAAGTTGGCTTGACGGAAGTCAATTTTTGAAAATTTAGTTCCGTTCTCAAGTGAGGCCATCATGTCATCCAGTCTGGGTAGAGTGCACTGTTCTGTTTTAAGCACCGGATTTAAGGTTACCTTAAAGTCGCCGCAGATTCGTACATCGCCGGATTTCTTAAGTACTGGGACGATGGGTGTTGCCCACTCGCTGTAGTTGATATTAGATAAAAATTTCTTGCTGCTCTAGTTCATCTAGAGTCTTTTCTACCTTTTGCTTGATAGCAAAGGGGACTGGTCTGGCCTTTAGGAATCTGGGAGTAGAACCTTCCATGACCTCTAATGTGGATTCCCTGTCTTTTATCTTGCCGATTCTTTTCCTAAATAAATCTTTGAATTTTTGTTTAATGGTGGAAGTGGAAAACTGGCTTTCTATTTGATTGAGTTGTTGTAGACTCCGCCAGTTAATCTGGACTTGGTTGAGCCAATCTCTGCCGAAGATGGGGTTTCTTCCTTTGGGCAGTATGTAGAGATTCAGTAGTTTATCTTGATGAGGGGTTGTCAAGCGAACGGTGGTTTTCCCCAGTGGATGGGTGATCCTCCCAGTGTAAGTTTTGAGGTTGACCGCAGAGGGGAGTAGAGTATGTTTTTTCTTGAATATTTTTTATGAAGTATTTTGCGTCATTAGCGATAGCGCAGAACCTGTGTCGACTTCCATTTGCACGGGAATTGAGTCCAGATTGACGCTCAGCGTTATTTTTCTGGTGCCAGAGTGAATTAAGTTCAAGAGTGAACTGATCTTCGCTACCGTTGATGCCGACTTCATTTACTCTTGTTTGCTGTTTAAAAAATTTCTTCCCCTCTGAGCTAGGGCTATGCTGCTTCTTGGACCTGCATACGGTCTGCAAATGTCTCTTTTTTGTGGCAGTGATTGCACACCGAATCTTTGTGGAAACAGTCTCTCCTTTTATGATTTGTTTTCCCACAGCTTCGACATGGTGGAAACTTTGATGGTGTCCTTTTCATCGAGCTCTTAATTGCGTGAACGTCAGGCGCTTGTCCTTGCATCTCGGCTGCATCGTGTTGTGCTGTCTCCGTTATAAGAGCGAGGTTGGTTGCAGAGTCCAGCGTCAGGTTCTCTTCTTGTATGAGTCTCTTTTGGGTGTTGACATCCCGAATGCCGCAGACAAGTCTGTCGCGCAGAGCTGCTTAATTAAATTATCACCAAAATTACAATGTTCCGAGAGACGTTTGATGGATGCGATGAATTCTGGGAGAGATTCTGGTGGTTCTTGATTCCGTTTATGGAACTTAAACCTTTCCATGATTTCAAGTGGCTTCGGACAGAAGTGTTTTTCCAATACAACACACAGTTCTGCGTATGTTCTAGCACTTGGAAGTGTGGGTGCGGTGAGGGAGCGCAGGGCATTGTAGACCTTTGGTCCCAGTGCGAACAGTAGCGAAGCTGCTTGTTTTGTTTCAGGCACTGAATTTGTTACAAAGTAGGTATCTAGCCGTTCTTTATAGTTGGTGAAGGATTCTGAACCTTCTTCGAATCTATCGGGTCGCGGCATCTCGATGGCTGATCTTGGTGGTGCACTTAAGCGTGGGTTTCAAATTAGAAGGAAGGAGATCTCGATACAGAAAACTGCTTTAATTAGATCAAGATCAGATCAGGTCGATCCTTCGTAGTTATTGTTAATTATGAAACAAACCTTTTGTTTTTAATTGGTAAGGTAGCTTTACTTAATTAACCTCGTTGCCACTGTGATGTTTTGTGTTAGTTAAAACATTCGTCTCTCATATTGTAATGATAGGACTGAAGCCATGCTTGCCGGAATAGGAATTAACTTTTTTTATTGTTTTATATCGAACTCACAATTGCAACACAAGTGTATTGAAAAGTGAGTATATTGAATATACCAAAGTTTTTAAATAAGTGGGTAGGCTAAATCTGCGGGGATAAACTGTTTAGAATTACCGCTCTCAGTTGCAAAAGTGCACACCGTGTTTCCCCCGCTGAACGCACTACTTTTACAAAAAAGGACGAGGCAAGAGTTTGATCTCTTGATTTCTAATAAGCTTAACAAAGGCCTAAAAAAAGCATTGCTTTAAAAATGGTGGTCATGTCCCGAATCTGATGTATAGTGGTTCATAAAAATACGTTTTGTAATTTTCAAGTGATTGAGTAAGGCAAAATTTGAGGCGGGGAGCCCACAATGAGCACTCAATTTGATTAATAACGCATCCTTTTTATATATATACCGGTAGATCTATATTATAGAACAACATTAGAAAAGGTAAGAGTGTAATGAAAAAAGCATATTTTTCTAAAGAATTTGTTTGCATTTTTATAGACGCATTTAAAATGTCATATGGATCATCATTATATCGGTCCAACTGCTGCTCAAGTAACCAAGCTGACGGCCTGACTTCGTGCACTGTGGAGTGAAAGCAAAAAAAAACAAAAACAAAAACAAAAAAAAACGCAAATTAGAATGATATGCACAGTCTGGTTTGGTGTATGTCGAAATCAGAGTCTAAAAACTAAATGGTCTGAACGCTTTGGAGCCTTGTGTATTTTTTACTCTAATAATTATAAACATATAAATTGGGTGATCAAAGTATTATAAAAATATACATACATCGCAAAAATACATATGGGATCAAGAATGCTCTATGCACCCAATAAGAAAGTAGTAGTAGTAGTAGTAGTAGTAGTAGTAGTAGTAGTAGTAGTAGTAGTAGTAGTAGTAGTAGTAGTAGTAGTAGTAGTAGTAGTAGTAGTAGTAGTAGTAGTAGTAGTAGTGGTGGTGGTAGTGGTGGTATAACCTCAAGTCTTACGGATGGTTGTGTGAGGTTTAATTGTGAAAATAAGAAGAAAATAAACAACAAAATGTGTTTTACTATCGCATTAGTTCATAGGTATTTAACAGTGGCGCTAAGTGTTTTCCACGCCACTTGACTTACACATTAATTTGGTGGCCCGTTTGATTACGAACTTTTTGTAAGCAAATTAAAGCAATGGTCTCTTCCAACTCTTTGTGCTCTGGGTTTTCTCTTTTCTGTAGAAAACAGAAGAGTGATTTTTTGGCGCAGTCGCATCACCGGCGATGGATGGCGTTGAACCTCAGACTCCGCGGCTGAGTAGCCTTCTGTGCTGAGCCTGCTGAGTGCTGACTCAAGCGAGAAGCGTACTAGGCCTAGTTCTACATTTTGAGTGAAGAAGAAAAAAATGTGTTGTGTGGCTGTGTGGCTGATTTACTGACTGTCATGGCGGCGTTCGGAACTTCACAAGAAGCAAAGGAATTATAGAACTTTTTATCCACAGTCAAGATCTTTTGTTTTTATTTGAAATTAGTAAAACCATAGATCTAGATCTAGATTAGTAACAAAATCTGGTGACCCAAGATCTAGATCTAGATCTAATCTAGATCTAAATTCTGAAGTCCACTCGTCAAAATTCAAAGTTTTGTTAATAAATGGGCACTTTTTAAAATGCAAGTGAGTAATGTAGATTTAGATATAGAATCTAGATTTTCTAGCTCTCTTCTAAGTCTCTAGATCTAGTCTCCATCGAAATATGTAAGATATCTCTAATAAATCTGAGAAAATGTAGGTCTAGCACTCCTTGAGTTTTGTGGTCCCTAGCCTGTGGGCGGCCAGAATTCGTTAAAATTGAATAAAATACCAGCCAGCTGCACTCCCTGTCTTTTTTTTTCTATTAAAATTTGATTAATATACTTGCCAGCTGTACTCCCTGTCGTTTTGTTACTTTTTATTGTATTGGCATGATTTTTTTTATTCAAAAAGACAGTTTCAAGCAATTTGATTGTATTCAATTGCTTAAATTTGAATACTGGTAGAATGTGGACAGGGAAGAGGGGTGGGGACAACTTACACTCGTGCAAGCATATAAGAATTAAGATTGATCTGTTAAACAATTAGGCTAAAACTTTAGATTTCTATCTGTCTGTCACACTCACACTCACTTGCTCTTTCTGTCTGTCTGTGTGTGTGTGTCTCCCCATCTCTCTCTTCTCTCTTCACAGTTTGACTAACTCCCATGTAATCGAATCCTACCCACCCACCAAGCCCAATTGATCGCCCACAGGTTAATCTAGATCTATAATCGAATTCCACCCACCCACAGGCTAGGGAACCCCAAAATGTACAGCTTATACCATTTGATACACTTGACCATAACATCATGTTAGACAGACTGAAAATCTCCTTTGGGTTGTCTGATAAAGTTCTTGACTGGTTTAAATCCTATTTGTGTGGTCGTTCCTACACGGTCATTATTAATGGAAAACAGTCCACTCCTCATTCTTTAGAGTTCGGAGTCCCACAGGGTTCAGTCCTTGGGCCAGTCCTGTACACAATGTACACATTTCCATTAGGTAACATCATAAGACACCACTTGACACCATTTCATATGTATGCTGATGACACCCAGCTTTACAAATCCACCACTCCTGATCAAATTCCATCAATGATATCAGATCTTGAGTCTTGTATTGTAGATGTTAAAGCTTGGTTAACAAGCAACAAGCTCAAAATGAATGATGAAAAAACTGAAATTGTACCATGTGCTACCACAGCAAAACTGAATTCACTAAGTGTTGACCACATTGATATTGGTGACGAAATTGTTAATTTTTCGTGTAAGGCCAAAAATCTGGGTGTTTATTTAGATAGTGAACTGTCCATGGAAGCCCAAATTAATCACATTTGTAAAGTGACATATCTTGAACTGAGAAAAATTGGCCAGATTAGATCATACCTTGACCATCATGCTACCCAGAAACTTGTTTCAGCCTTTATACTATCTAGGCTTGACTACTGTAACTCCATTCTTGCTGGCCTACCATCAGACAAATTAAATAAACTGCAGCGAATTCAGAACAGTGCTGCCAGGCTTGTCTTGAAAAAATCTAAGAGAGACCATATAACCCCCTTACTTAATGAGCTTCATTGGCTCCCAGTTAAGGCCAGAATTGAGTACAAACTAGCCATTCTTTGCTTTAAAAGCCTTAATTGTAATTTTCCATCATACATATCAGACCTCCTCACTCCATACACACCCTCTAGAGCACTAAGATCAAGCAGCTCTAATTTATTAAGCACATCGAGAGTGAAACTTAAATCTTATGGTGAGAGAGCATTTTCCTTCATTGGCCCAAAAGTTTGGAATTCCCTTCCTAGTGACATCAGGGAAATAACAAAATTAGACCAGTTTAAAAGTAAACTCAAGACACATCTTTTTACAAAACATTTTCAATCCTAGTCACCAGTGTAGATGTGGTTAAGTTCTGTTTCTATTGTGTGTTTTGCTTATGTTGTATTAGTTGTATGTAAGTGGGTGAATGTATTAACATTGTAAGGCGCCTAGGGCCCACGTATTTTTTGTAGTACATGTTAGCTGTTAATTACATGTACTACATGCGAACATTTGTGAACACGTAGGCACACTGTAAGCCTAAATTTGTAAACTATACTTTGTTTGGTTATAAATTGAAGTTTTTTTACCAGGTGAAAAAGAAGACCTTAAACTTAAAGCTATGGAAATTGGAAAGCACCTAAAATAAAACATAAATAGTGCTTATCTAAGTTTTATGACAAGGGAAAATATAGATATCGTATATCTTTATTCATCCCTCATTGGGAAATTAAAAATAAGTCTCTTCATACAACAGAAGTATTGAATATAATCAATGAGAGAGAGAGAGAGAGAGAGAGAGAGAGAGAGAGAGAGGAGGTTCTTAGTTTACAGGATGCTAAGCACTGTTGTACTTGTAGCAGTAATTAGCTACATTTGTATCATTGCGCGACTTATGAGACCTACGAATTTAGAAAAAATATTTTATATATAGGGTACTTGGGCAAAATTTGTAAGGGAAGTAACTGGCGATAAGAGAGAGACAGACAGACAGACAGGCAACTTTATACGCGCTATTTCCATTTTAAAGTTAGACGAGATATAGAATTTGAAAAGAATTTTTTAGACATAAATATGTATGTTTTACAAGATGGGTGGGCAAATAAGGTGAGCGATGGGGAATATGAAGAGATCATAATTATCAGGTAGATCGAAGATTGAGAGAGAGAGAGAGAGAGAGAGAGAGAGAGAGAGAGAGAGAGTCCTACCATAGGAGCTTTTTCTTATCACTGTTAAGAAAAGGAATACTGCAGATCTAGCCTGTAACGTGTTATTTGGGTTCAATTTGTAACGGGCTCGGGAGACATTAAAAATCCTTAAATACTTTTTGCAGGACTGGTGCGCAACATTACTGTGTGGGTTTAATGGAGAGGACAAAAAATGCAATTTCGGGTTTCGTTTGTTCGCTGATCATAGATTTGAAATTAGGACTAGTTTCTCTCTAGTCTGGGACTTAGCTTTGAAATTGGGGCTAGTTTCTCTCTAGTCTGGGACTAGCCCATTGTTTTGCGGATCCTTCCTAGAGAAGGTGAAGGCGCCCGCGGCTTAGTAGCCTTCTGTGCTGAGCCTGCTGAGTGCTGACTCAAGCGAGAAGCGTACTAGGCCTAGTTCTACATTTTGAGTGAAGAAGAAAAAAATGTGTTGTGTGGCTGTGTGGCTGATTTACTGACTGTCATGGCGGCGTTCGGAACTTCACAAGAAGCAAAGGAATTATAGAACTTTTTATCCACAGTCAAGATCTTTTGTTTTTATTTGAAATTAGTAAAACCATAGATCTAGATCTAGATCTAAATTCTGAAGTCCACTCGTCAAAATTCAAAGTTTTGTTAATAAATGGGCACTTTTTAAAATGCAAGTGAGTAATGTAGATTTAGATATAGAATCTAGATTTTCTAGCTCTCTTCTAAGTCTCTAGATCTAGTCTCCATCGAAATATGTAAGATATCTCTAATAAATCTGAGAAAATGTAGGTCTAGCACTCCTTGAGTTTTGTGGTCCCTAGCCTGTGGGCGGCCAGAATTCGTTAAAATTGAATAAAATACCAGCCAGCTGCACTCCCTGTCTTTTTTTTTCTATTAAAATTTGATTAATATACTTGCCAGCTGTACTCCCTGTCGTTTTGTTACTTTTTATTGTATTGGCATGATTTTTTTTATTCAAAAAGACAGTTTCAAGCAATTTGATTGTATTCAATTGCTTAAATTTGAATACTGGTAGAATGTGGACAGGGAAGAGGGGTGGGGACAACTTACACTCGTGCAAGCATATAAGAATTAAGATTGATCTGTTAAACAATTAGGCTAAAACTTTAGATTTCTATCTGTCTGTCACACTCACTTGCTCTTTCTGTCTGTGTGTGTCTGTCTCCCCATCTCTCTCTTCTCTCTTCACAGTTTGACTAACTCCCATGTAATCGAATCCTACCCACCCACCAAGCCCAATTGATCGCCCACAGGTTAATCTAGATCTAGACCTAGATCTAATAAACCCAAATTTTAAATGGAAGATTGCCAAAACGGCACTCCTTGAGTTTTGTGATCCCTAGCCTATGGGCAATCAAATGGGTAGGTCACTAGGTGGGCTGAATTCGATGGGTGAGTGGGTGGGATTTGATTACAGCAGAGTAAGTCAACCTGTGGCGAGATAGAGAAAGAGAGACAGACAGAGCAAGCAAGTGTGAGAGACTCTTAAGACAGAGATAGAATCTAGAGTTAAGGGTGCACCAAGTTGAGTTGGTTGCTTAACATATGTGCTTCTGTGTGTTTGTCCCCACCTGCATTGTAGGACTTCCTTTTTTTTTTCTTTTTAAATCAAACGATTCATGCCAATACAATAAAAAAAAATGACGAGAGAAAGACAGGGAGTACAGCTGGAAGGTGTTTTATTCAATTTTAGTAATGATGAATATGATTTAAATAATCGAATTCCACCCACCCACCCATTTGACCGCCCACAGGCTAGGGAACCCCAAAATGTACAGCTTATACCATGATGCTGCTGAGCACCAACTTTCGACCTCTGCATTGCTGCGATTGCAGGGAGCAACTTTTTGGATTGCACTGCAGTGCACCCAGTATAATTAGGTGGCTTGGGGATGACCCTGAGATCATCTTTTCACAGAGTTAGATTTATTATAACCTTGTCTCATAGTAAGAGACCAAGTCCAAGTTGCTCGATCTATATACCAAAAAAAACAATGAAAGCTCACTACTCAGTTTTCTGATAAGGTGCAGCTGAGTCTTATGATCAGGCTCTGGGATATTTTTAAGCATACAGGCAGATCATCTAGGTGTAAAGTCTGGTTTATTGGTATGTTTGCTTGTTACGATGTTTGCCTGATGTTACGGGCCAATAAATTATTGAATTGTTTTTTTTTTTAGTTTTGTCGATCTATCTCACAATCGGTTACGTGTCATCGTAGTTGCAGCATTCCTAAAAAATAGCATTGGACTGCCCTGCTGTCAGAGTGAATTTATATGGCGATGGAGGGCGATGATAAAGGGTGGGGATTGAGACTGTGAGAGATCAATAATTAACAGTATTTAAACGCCTAGGCTGGGAGCGTTTAAACATGATTTATAAGTACAATTTTTTTACAAATTATTTGTGAACTTTTCGGTAAGTGGAGATCAAGGATTGTGTTTTGTACATTTGTTTCCGAACAGGTTGTAATTTTTATTTAAATCATGAAAAAAATTATTGCATAAAACTTTGTTTGCATTCCTAATATCAGCATTTACTATTATAAAGCATATTTTTCATTTGCATTTGTTTTTGAAGCGACCTATGTAAAATTGTACTAGTTATACATGGTTATTTGTTAGACAAGCACTTTATATTTACATTAAATATAAAAGTTTTAAAAAATCAGTGATGATGGTTTTCCGCGGATCTGAGGAATTTGCGTTCAAAAGGAGGAATTTCCTCCTTTCCTCGGTATTTTCCGCCTTTCTGGACTTTTTCCTCATTTCCTCCCGAGTTTTCAATCATCGATTTTATATCTGCGGAGATGTGCGAGTTTATAATTCCACTACGGTAGCCCCGCGGTTTGGCTAGGTGAACGCGCGGCTAGTTGTTTTATTGTAGATCTATAACACTGAGCCGGACTGTTGCCTTACCGACAACCGTCAGTAACGCGCATAAAGAAAATGGCGATATGATTATTATTAAATTATCGATAGTGTTAAGTTTATTTTGTATTAATCTCTCGTTCCCCGATGTTATGATGTATTTATCGATATGACGATCATTTTACCCGCCACCGTTCTAGGGATAGCTCTGAACGAATGATTTCACAGTGTTTAGTGTTTACATGTACTGTTCACCTTTTCAATCGCGCTTTACAACCCAAATGGTCGAGAAAATACGCTGAAACTAGTGAACTGAAAGCAAAACTGAAAATACAACCTTTTGTCAAAGGCAGGCGTCCATTTGGCTGATCAAAATCCTAGTCCTTCCTCCATAATCCCCTTTTTAGATTCTACTTTTTTTTTTCTAAATTAGATCTCTTAAGACTCCAACCGCTCGCGTTGCGTCCATTCAAATTCGCTCTAGATTCTATGTCTAGATCGAAAGCTAGTTACATGTATCTAGATCTAGACTTTAGTAAACTACTATTCTTTCACTTGATACACAACTAATCTTCTAGGTTTTAGAATCTAGACCTTTGTAATTAAAGAATGTCTGATATTGCGATAAGGACTGAATAAGAGCAAACTTGGGCGTGCAAAGGATATAGAAGCTACAGTGAAAAGTGAATTCTGATTCGAGTGGCTAAAGACATGTGTGAAACTAAAATGAAAAATAGACCCCCCCCCAATAAAATATTTTTTAAAGAAATTTTTAAAAGCTTACGACGAAATCACTAAAATTTATTTTTCTTTAATTGTGTGGTTACAAAGGTATTTAAAGATGGGGCATTTTTTGCAGCCTATAACCGGTAGGTTAGCACTCTCAGATGCCCACCATCCGTCTCTCAATTTTTGCAATGTTCGAATGCAATTTATTTAAACCCCTCCTCCACCAACAACCTCAAACCAAAATCCTATCTCTCAGTATAATGTAGACAGTGCTGTTCTAGCATAGCATAATTAAGTAGTTTTGGTTTAATTATGTCGAGAGAAATATATTCTGTAGTGTACAGGCATGAGATCACATAAGACATAGAATAATAATAATAATAATAATATTTATTTATAGAGCGCTTTCCCTACAAAAAGCTCAAAGCGCTTAACAGCAATTTTTAACAGACTCACAAAAGTATTAAAAATAAACATAATAATTTTTACATCCACAATTCCCTAAAATGACTTTTTTTTTTTTAAAGCAAAAGTTGCATAGAAATATAATAAAAGGCTCTTAAGGTTATACACAAATAGTCGTTATAAATACATGTTATTAAAACTTAGAAAAACAATGATATTTAAAACACATTGATATTATTAAACATTTCTATAGATATATCACAGAGTCAGAAATTGTTTTTAAAAAAAATCGAGTACTGATCCTCGGATAAGAAAGAGGGTGGAGAAAAAAGTAGTTTTGGTTTAATTATGTCGAGAGAAATATATTCTGTAGTGTACAGTGTCATGTATGATGTTACCTATGAGTTGGTCATGTGTTGTGTTGACTCGCATATATCTTACCAGTATAGACTGTGGCAAAAGCATGATTGAGTGCATCAAATGTTAAAACTGAAAATACTCTATCAATAGTTGCCTGTTCTGTGGTTAGATCAGCTACTTCGGTAAGTCCATGTTTTGTGAGGTCTTTGCATTTTTGCAATGTCATGTGCTTGTGGCGGTGATTACCTAGGAATGATCTGCTTTGATATGCCTGTAGAACAATGTTGTGTTTTGCTAAGATCTGCTCTAGTTCACAACTAATGGGTCATATACCTTTACATAGTCTTGATCTTCAAGCCAGCAAGTTCATCTTAACATGCTCTAATCTGAGCCTTATTTTCTTTTGTGGTTTGTCTCTCCAGTTCTCCAAATTACAACCCTCTAAATACTATAGGCTTTATTCCAGCGTCTCTTTCTTTATATTATTCCTGAACTCTTTATTTCCTATATTAAACGAAATAAAAACATAGTAAAACAAACACTACCTGCAAAGCGGAAAGTGTAAAAAAAATGGCTTGACTTTTTTTTGGTTAGCATTATTAACAGTTACATTTTAAAATCATTTAATTTTAAACATAAGTTATAACTGAAAAGCTTTATAAAAAAAGATTTTTTTAAGCATATAAAGGATTGTGTTTTCACTTTTAATATTAATTGAACTGTTAGAAATACATGTCTTCTTAGTATATATTTATCAGGCATTTTTAATGTTTTAAAAACAGTGAGTAGCTCTAAGTAATTTTAAGCTGATCCATCTTTTAGAAAACATTCTACTTTTGGAGTGGACTTTCCATATGTTTTCTGTTTTAGCCCTTTGGAGCTATTATGCTATACATTGTTAAATACTGTACACATGTACAATTATTGTCATCCTTTAGATTATGGGTAAGACTATCTATAGCAGTTTTGTCTCATTGTAAAGTGGGGTCTGCATGTCACTCCTATTATTTTATAACACATTATATACTACTCATTTTATCAAAATGAATTTCTGATCCGTGAAAAATGCCATTATTGAAAAAAAAAAAAAAAAAGACACCTGTAGCCACAGACTTAAATAGGCCTCTACATCCGTGAACCAAAAACATGGCAAAATCAGCAGTCACCCAGTCATAGCCATTCACTTATTGGTTCTGGTATACCATGTATTTATCGCTGAATGCGTGTGATTCCACTCTACACGTGCACACACAAGGCTATAGACTGACTTCTTCGCCTTGGCAAGGCGATGGGTGCCGAGTGGAAGGTGCGGGTTCGATCCCCGTCCATGTCATTTGTCTAAAAATGTGTCTTTGTCTACTTGTCTTATCTGTTGGTTAAGTCATTCCGCTGATTCCCTTTCTAACCTATCTGAAACTAAAGCATACTTCTTTTGTCTGGATACTTTTATTGGCATTCGTAAGAAATATGCGTTTAAGCTTTTGAATCGAGAGCCATAAAAAAATGGCACCTAGCCCAACACCGCCTAGCCATTCCGTATATCACACCTTTCAAATTTTGTCAGTGCTATTTTTAGCAACACTGCGTCTACCCATACAAAAGTCTATAATAATTATAGTCGCGTACGGCAACGTAAATCACAACCCTCACACTCAGTAAATGGTAATTTTTTGAAGAACTAAAGAAACTGTTGAAACTATGTTGTTTTTTTTTAGATGTAGGTTTAGGCAATTTTAAAATTACTTTTTTTTTTTTTTTTTTTTTTTTTCGCAGTATAGAATAGATAGTGAATCATTCAAAGATGTTCATGATGGATCAGTGCTATTTTAGTCTAGATCTATGAGATAGACCATTATCGTGATAATGTTAGCATGGTGTCAATAAGTTGTGTCTCCTCTTCAGTTCAGGGTGAACTATGCTGTACTGGCTATGAAATGTTAAGTCTAAGCACCACCACCAATACCATCACCCTGAACACAAGCTGGGGAACCACGCTTACTTGTACTAAAGCTAGAACGATCTGATTGATCTTCCAGTCTCACTGATCATCAATAGATCTACTTCACTGTGACTATCTGAATTGTTAGAATCATAAATTCATAATCTCAATCTAAATCTAAATCTTCCTTATCAGAAAGCTCAAGAACCTGATAAACCTGGGAACACTCGCCGTATTGGTCTTTTTCCATTTGAAGTACTAGGCTCACCAAGTGATTGTGACCCTAAAATAACTGAGTTACTTGAGGGCACCATCTCGGATCACATTCTCAAAGTTTTTGTAATGGTTGTTAACATTAGTCAAGTATAAAAATAGACCCAAGAGGGGTACCCTTTAATTTCTGGTATATTGGGAATACTGCTTGTAGATAACATAATCCCAATATTCCAGTATTCATAGGGTTAAAGGGTCCTTTTGTTTTTACTTTTCCAGATGGTTTAGGCGACCTGTTCAAGATGTGGGCAAATCCGTTTGGTTCATCATGGTCCATGCAGCAGGCAGACTATCAGAATGTTCCTCATGAAAATGGTTTGTTTGTTTAAATTTGTATCTAATTACAAAATAGATACAGTTAAAAATTATAGACGTTGGCACATCATTAATCAAGGGATTGTAAACTATGGACCTCTCAAAAGCCTCTAGCATGGGGCATGTTGTCCAGCAACTGTAACTCATGAATACATATATTTGTTAAATCTTTTCAGTTTTTTTTTTAACTACAGATTATAATTTGTTAATAGATCTGCGAAGTCCTTTCTGAAAATCATGGCTGTGTCCAATGTCGCCTTTGAATGAGAATAACAATAATTGACATTCTAAAGACCTCTTAAAAATTAAAATATTTTACTTTTTAAAAAATCAAAATTTGGGATTAGGTGTGGGGGTGTCTTGCTAATTTGTTAAGTGCTGAATAAAAGACATATACAGTTAATAAGTCTTATTCATTTTCAAGCTGTATATTCATCTGTTTTCTCAGTGGACTGGGCTGCCCTAGCCAAACAATGGATCAGTCAGAGAGAGACAGCAAACATCGTTGCCACACCACCAGAAGTATCCGTTGCTCCACCGCCGCCTCCCCCACCCCCACCACCTCCTCTTACACCTCCTGAGACTGACCAAGCAACCAATCATGGCATGGCTGAAGCACAACTTCAGAAAGTAGAGGAGGAAAATGGCATGGATATTGCTTCTGATGAAGAAGATAATGGTTAGTGTTGGTTAAAACCGTTGTACCTTTGTTGTTTTTTCTTTTCCTTGTAACAATAAGATTCAAGTAAATATTCTTACCATCCTTCAGCTAGAAAGAGTGCAAATCATAAAAGTGAAACAGCAGTGTAAGTATCATGCTTTTATCAGCCTTAAATATCTTGAATTATGAATACTAAAACTAAAAGTTAATTTAAGAAAATTTCAATGTCAAAGAATTCTTTGCTTTTTTAATATTGGAATAAGCCAAGGAGAGCAGCAGTAATATTTCTCCTCCTATCATTTTATCAGCATCAAGTAAAGTGACTGACAATGAGGCAGGTAACATGGGCGTGCAACCATACCCAAATCAGGCCATGTGGGTGCAGCAACAGCAATGGTGGCCTGGAGCAGACCAGCATAATAACATGTGGATGGGTCAGCAGGTGAATCAAAGCTCTTTTTTTTGTATGATTATGAATAATTAAATATATCTTGATTAAATGGGCATAGTAAAAGCCAAAGTGCAGTCATTTCATATGATTTCATCTCATTGTTCTATAAGAAAGAACATTTTTGTTTTGTCTCCATTTCCTGCAGTGCCATACAAAGTATGCCTGATTTTCTTAACAAGATGCCAAGCCCACGTACATTATACATCCTCAAATTTGCCTATTTCGTCATTACCCATCATGCTCGGGCTTGTTTTTGACTGCGTAAAAAGACACTTAACGCAAAGCAATTTATTAAAAACGACTCGCATAGTTGAAACATATGTATGTTGGAAATGTACAAACCTTACCAGTGTTCAATTTTTTGAATAAGGCCCGTCATGGTGATTTAAAATATATCCGTTTTGATGGGGCTAATATTTATTGCTTTAAGTGATATGGTTCTCTCTCTCTCTCTCTCTCTCTGGGTGTGTGTGGGGCGGGGCGAAAAAAAGCAAATGGTTAAGTATTGGCCTTTGGAGTTCACCGTTGCGAAACCCACAACCGGTCAAACATTTATTTGGCAAATTTTATCCCCTACCCTTTGGGTCCGTGTCAGTGTAAGGTGATAGACTGAGGAGACCACATACCTTGTGTGGCTGCATGTAATATTGTCAGATGCTAGACTTGGAGCCGGTCACAATATAGCGGCTTAGCCTAAATATTTCTCACAATGGACGTTCAGTAATCGATACAACTCTCTCTCTCTCTCTCTTTTTCTCTCTCTCTCTCTCTCTCTCTCTCTCTCTCTCTCTCTCTCTCTCTCTCTCAAAAGATAATGAGACGTATGTTGTTTTTATATTATAATCACCGTATATATATATATATATATATTTTTTTTTCAATGGGTTATACCGTGAGTGTGCATTTCTTTGTCTCCCCTTTGCAAGAAACTTGGGCCTTCCACAGACAGTACATGCATTGTTTTTCCTTTTGAGTCTTTGTAGTTAACAAATATGCTATTGCAAAAATTCTTTCTTTTAAGGAGGGTTACCCCGGAGATGGTATGGTACAGAATATGGTTCCTGCTGCACAAATGTATTTTAACCAGAGTATGATGCCCAATGGAGATCAATCCTTTCAGTCTGGAGTTAACATGGGGCAGGTAAAATGAGGATATAAAGGCTGGTTCAAAAAACATTTTTGTGCATTGAATGGTTCCAATATTTCAACCTAATAAATACTATAAATATTTAATTTCATGGTAAAGTTTTGGGCAAAAGGTTTAGAGCACCTGATCTGCAGTCTGACTACTTGCCTGAGCTTTTTTTTTTTGGAATAAAAGTCAGTCAGTCAGTTTAAGACCTTGAGGATATAAAAACTAATCTCTGGTCAGTTTAATCTCCCCTAGATTTACTGATGGCTTAATAGTTGAAAAGAGTTATATTTTTATGCTGATTTTTATCATGTGAGTTTTAGGCAAACCTGACTATAGTCATAAGCTTTGGCAAGTTTAGTCTTTGTCTTTTATTTTTCTGTTTTACAGGATATGGTTGGTGGTGGAAAAGATTCCAATTTCATGCCTTACTGGGACGAAACAAGTGGTGGTGGAGCTGACAGTGATTCATCTCAACCTTCTATGATGGGCAATGACCAGGCGCACCCTAATCACTACCATGGTCATCATCACCACCACCACCATCATCATCACCACCAAAGTCACTCATTTCCACGCCATATGATGGACCATCAAGAGCACCCAGAGGAAGGAGAGGCAGGATTAGGTACAAGAAGAAAATTAGCTTAATGGTCTTTGATCATGTTATAGCTAAGTTCTCGCCTGCTCTTCTTCTATGGTCTTATAAATCTAAAGAATATATTGTATAGAGCTTGGTGTTTTTAATGCCATAACCCCCAAGGTTTAAACTGTCAGGATATAAAAGAGTAATCCTAGGACTAGATCATGTTGATGAAAGGTAGGAACTATAGATATACTTTGGATCTTCAGGGCCTAGTCGTCAAAAAGTGGTTGCTTTTGTTTGGGGGTGGGGGGTGTTTAAAGAAAGAGTTTGGGTCATCCTGTAGACAAAGGGTGGCAAGGGTCTAGCATGTTATTTTACTCCTTAATAATAAAGTAGGTTTGAATCATGGAGACATGGGTTTGCAAGTCTTTGATGAATATGTGCAAACCTTCAAGTGAGGTATACTGTGCAATAATTTAAATGAGGGGATTTAGATTATTAGTGATTGAATGTAACTAAATTTATGTTCCTGTGAATGAAGGGGGTGAAGGGGTTGTTTGTTTTTGTTTTTTTTGGCTTTACTTTAGATGTCAACTTTGTTAAACGTCGCCATTTCAGGTTACCCATCGAACAGGATTTTTCATTAAATTTACAAACTTTAACTTTATTTGTATTTCTTGTTGGCACCCTCGAGAAATTGCCACTTATAACAAAGGAAGACTTAAATTTTGCCTTATGTCTACATTTTCTTTAATGAACTGAATTCATTTTTTTTTTTTTTATGAACTGAATTAAGAATATGAAAGCTACTACCTGAGATGTGCGCATTAGGGTGGTATTACATTATTTAGTCAATACATATTTCATTCTTTTCAAACATTTCAATCGTTACTATCTGGATGATCCACAACATATGGTGCTTTGTTTATTCATCCAAAGCATATTGATTTTGACTATCTGTAGTTCACCCCATCTTAACTTTTTACCTCTATTTCTGAATCGAAACATGTGATATCACTTGATCATCACAACAGTTGTCTTTCATGTGCTAATTTTATAAACTAAAAACTAATGTTGATAATAAAGATCTAGATATAACATAGTTCTGTTACAAGTAATTGATATTTTTTACCACTAACGTTTAAGGGATTGTAGGGATTCTCTGTGATAGGCTTTTGAACACAGTTCTTATGTTATTCATTATTGTGATTTTCACTTCTATGTAGGGATTAGAATTCCATTCATTTTGTCATAAAACAGGTGCATAAGTACAATGTACTGATATCTAAGGAGTAAGTAAAGGCTATATTCTAGAGCATTGGATATGTCAATAAATTCTATAATTATAGGTCTCGAAGGTCTAACAACCTTAATATTGTATACTGTGGTCTCTGCGTAAGAACCCTCCGTTTATGAACCCACTCTGTCTTCTAAACCGCTCGCCCTATGAAATACAATTCTTTCTCTTTAATTAAAGCCCCTACCCACCCACTTTTGATCTCATATAAACTGTAAGAGCATGTTTTAACAGAGCCGGATGTAAATTTTAAAAAATTATTTGTCAAGCTAACACATTATTGTTCACTTCCCCAGCATGGTGATTTTTCTAAGACTTATCTATACGAGCGTTTGCGATCAGATGGGTGATAAGAGTGAGCAGGGGGTTGAACGAGGGGGAACATATATACGAGCCTATGTACCTTTACAAACAGTACACTTGGCTACAGTCATTTAAGAAGATCAGAGAAATCTTCCTTCCGTCATCTCTTTGACACGCCGACTCGCGTCACCTATGATTCTACAGTCGGGAAACTCAAGTTTTACATTGAGATGTTAACAGGTGGACCTTAACCCCTTCCCCCATAAGAAGCGCCTGCCCTCGAATAAAATTCACAGGGGGAGTAAACGTGACTTGACCATTCAACAAGCATACCGATTGTGTAAATCCGGCCCACCACTTCTCTAGGTCGATCACTAAATTGGTATCAAACTCTGAAAGGGTGCATGCTTTTTTCTTTTTTTTCTCTCTGTCTCTCTCGCTTTCTCTTATTTCTCTCTCTCTTTTTCTTTCTCACTCTCGCCCCCTCTCTCAATCCAACTTATCTCTTTTCCCTCTACGCCTTCTCTATCTCACTATTCTTTCTTTTTCTCCTTCTCTTTCCTTTCTATCTCTGAGCCTCTCAATCCCACTCTTTCTTTCTGTCTCGCATCTCTATCTACCTCTCTATTTCTCCCAAATCTCTCCTATCTCTATCACTTTATTTTTTATTCCTGCTTTCTCTCTTCTCTCTTTTCTTTCCCCTCTCTCTCTCTCTCTCTCTCTCTCTCTCTCTCTCTCTCTCTCTCTCTCTCTCTCTCTCTCACTCTATCTCTCTCCCTCCCTCTCTCACATGGTGCAGGTTTCTAAGGGAAGGCAATCTAGGGCTGTATGTTCTGTTTTATTTAATTTTCTCAAATTAAATTCTGATCCCTTAACCCTACAAGTGTCGCTAGTATTTAGTGTGTGGTGTTGGGCTATATTTGGTAATTTATATAGGGGTCATAAATTGGACTGGGAGGCAGCAAATATTTATTATAATCCATAAAACCTATACATTTTCTGAAAGCTGAAAGGGTCTAGAAAATTTTGAAGCGGGTTTCCGTACCATACAAGTGTTTTGTGATCTTGATCTTCTAGCCTAAAAATATCTACTTTGTCATCAAATAACTTGGAAACCAACATGTTTAGCTCAAAAAGATGAGAATAAAAGTTGTAGAGAATTTATTCAGCTTTCAGAAAATGTATTGGTCTAATAGCCTCACACCAAGATTAAACCAGCTGTAGCAGATTCATGCAACAGAGCAAGTGAATATAAACGTCAAGTAGGTGCTAAGTTTTCTCTTTGACTATTTCCAACACAATAGAATACATGTAAAAAGCATGCAGAAGTAGATTGAGTACTTAGCTGGCATGGTTATTCAGGTCTCTTTATCAGCTGGATCTACATCTCCGTTTCTATCTACTTCTAACTCAACTGCTTTTGGAGCTGAATCCCCAGGTCTAGATCTAAATCTAGATCTAACTACTGGTTCCTCGCCTTCACTGCCACTACTAGATTATCTAGATATAGATATAATTACTAACAATATCAAAATTATCATCAATCTAACCATCTAAGACATCTAAAACTTGTTCTTGAGTAAGTAACTTCCTTCCTGATGGACCTGCTCCTTGGTTATATATTGTTAGAGTTTGTAGCTTTCAAGAGAAAATCGAGTGTCAACATGTAAACAAAGTTTGAGCTAAAAACAGCTGTTGTCTGCATTCAAAACAACACTGGGAGGAAGTGGAACTCTTCTTTATTCCTATAAGAGTTGTTTCGATTTATTTGGCGGTGTATAGAAGCTTTAGTCAACCATAAAATAAATCCTCTTGTACGGCCAAAATAAATCCTCTTGTACGGTCGATCATATCGGCCGAAACACCACAGCAGCGACTTTACGGACGATCCTATTGGCGAAATACCACAGCAGCGACTTTTACGGCCGATGCAATCGGCTGTAAACACTACGAGGGTTAACAAGAGCAGTGATCATTTCTATAGTTCTTAAAACTGGGAAGATGTGTACACTGCTGCAGAAGTGCGGTAATGCTGGTAATCCACCAGATGAAAATCAAACAAATCTTCTTTCCCTATCATCAACTCGCCTCACATTTTAGTCTATGGGCAGGGAACTCAAAGAGTTTGACATGTAGGTCTGAACATCTGGCTGCTTTAGACTGAGAATCACTGACAAGAAAGTAGGAGTTGGCCATTCACACAAGGTGCCTACATACGATTCCTTGGTTAAATTTTCGAAAGTCGTTTTTTCTCTCTCTGTCTATCTCTCTCTCTATCTCTTTCTTTTTTTTTCTAGCGGTTTGGGTTTACAAGGACGACTAATTGATTAATGAGCGTAGATTTTCAAGTTTTACGGTAAAGTTTATTTGTATGACTAATTTTTCAGTGTGAGCCTGGATAATCCCACTTATTATCTCTTATATTTTAGATGCTGCCAAAAGAAGAGCTCTACCATTGTGGATTAGAGAGGGTCTTGAAAAGATGGAAAGAGAGAAACAGAAGCAGTTGGAGAAAGAGCAGTTGAAGCAGCAAAAAGATGCAATGTTGAAAGAGGGACATAAGAAAAAGAAAGCTGCCAATGAAGCAAATCCTTCACGGAGCAAATTTGTAAGTGGTTTAAAATGTAAAAGATTTGATATTTTTTTTATTTTTTTATATGCTGCATATATCTAAGGGTCTTATGTTATGATCAGTGATAAATTTTTAGGTAGACTAGGCATGATTAACTAAATAAAAAGCAGCATATGTCGCTGAGATATAGAGTAAAATTGAAGCTCAGGTCATAACTTGGGTGTTTGGAGCTAATGTTTCCAGACAAATTTTTTAACTGATATCTTTCATTTCCTAAAAGCCACTTGTAAATCATGTGTTTGTAAGTGGAGCTTTTTAAGGCACTGTTTAATCAAAATTTGGACAAAATTGAGCATTTTTTCAGTAACTATATGTCCAACATGACCTTCAACACACTATTTATTACACCTTTCTCTGCTAGAAAACATAAAGCACATGTCTTACCTGACTAAAGATTGCATACATTTTCTTTTCTTAATTTGACAAGAGTTAAATTCAAACAATTCTTTGGTCATATTAATCTCTTCACTGCCAGCCCTATTATGCACCTATGTGCCGGGGGAGTTTTTCCCTATTTATGACAAATTCGCCTATATCTCGGCTATTGACAGAGATATCTAAGAGATATTCCACACAAAAGTGACTGATACAACATACTTTCATGTTGTACCTTCAAAAGTTAGTTTGTGTGGAAAAAAAATTGTTATTGAAAATTATTTCAACTACGATGATCTGGATCTAGATCTAGAAGAAAGCAATGGAGATCTAGATCTAGACCTGGACCGGTCACTAGCAGTTAAAAACACACAAAATGGCTGCTGGACTATCAAGGGAGATCACACACGAAACAAACAACCTAATAAAAACAGTTGAATATCTTAGACCATACGCGAAAAGCCCATCGTCATACGCCCGTGCGTGGCACAGGCTATAGGCACATAGAGTGATAGGATAGGCCCGTGCCACGCACAGGCTATAGGCACTGAAGGGGTTAAAGACTATTGTCTCATACTGCACTTATGTTTTGTAACATGTTAAAAAAAATTTGTCAGACTTATTACACGTTTCTCTGCTAGAAAACATAAATATAATTCCGTAGATATTCAACATGTTTCTGAATGATTTACATCAAATTAATGTATGAAATAAAAGGGATAATAAAACTTGAAATTTGCTTTTCACAGTTTTTAGTTTGAGCAATTTTTTTTCTTTTAAATGCAATATCTCAGCTTCTAATTAAGCTATTTAAGCCAAATTTAAAGTGTATATTTTTGTTCAGAAAACACAGGGGATTTCAAAGATGAAAAAAAAATCTGCCTGTCAAATTTTCACCATTTGCATTGGTTTTGCCTAGCTTTTCATATTTGGGATACTCAACAATCAACATAAAAATTAGAGCACCTGTCTTACCTGACTTTGATTCTTGTTATGTTTTCTCCTATTTTGACACTGCTGTTGTTTGAAATCCCAATACAATAAAACTTGTGTATAACATTGACATTTAGGATTCAGATGACGATGATGAGGAGGAAGTGGAGGAGGAACATGAAGATGAAAACGATGATGATGTGATGGACAATTCTCACATCAACAATGAAGAATGTAAGGAGGAAAATCAACAATCTCGATCTCAATCAAGAAGTCCAGAAAGTGCTACCAAGCCTGAATCCAAAAGAAGCCCCTCACCGAGTGCTTTCATGACAGAGGAGGAGAAAGAAATGGAGCTGGTAAGACTACTCTTTCTTCTCTCTGCTTTTCAGTAAGTCTAGGAATTGGTCAGGTGGAATTGAATCATCACCTGATTCCATCCAGGAATAAAACATCCTGCATTTAAGTCTAGTTCTCTGTGGACTTTAGTTATGTCTAGATGGTTGTTTGGTTATATAAATCCAACATTTCTTTTTGGCTATTTTTATACATTATGAATTGATTTATTGGATTTAGTATTTTGTCAACATTAATCTGTGAAAACAGCAACTGGTCACACTCAAAAGTGTTTTTGTAGACTAAGCACTCCTTTCTCCACAGGTGCTAAGGAGTTTTTTTATTAATCAGTTTATGTGTAAAATCTGAAGAATGCTCCGTTTCCAAATTTAAGAAGATAAAGACGTAGCAAAACAAACAGTACCTCAACAGGGACTAGTGTAACATAGTAAATAATAAAATAAACCGTTTTGAGTAGTTGTTTGTTGTTGTTTTTTTAATGCATTCAGCATTATTATTAAAGTATGATGAATAGACCTGCATGTGTTCCAACAATTGTCGGATTTCTGACAATCATAGTCGGTTGCCAAAATTTATGGCCAGAACTCGAGTAACGTCATAGTATCTCCCGCCACTCTATCAGTTGATCCTTAAATCCTCAATAATGGCGGAACATTTTGGACAATATTGTCGGAAAATTATTTTTAGCTAATCAGCATAGCTGCCAACCAGTACGTATAATACGTATTTAGTACGTATTTTACCTCCTGAGTACATCCGACCGTATCTGGTTGAAAAAATATGTATGTGACGGTATTCAGCTAAAAATCGGATGTCTCGTCGATCGCCCAGTAGTTGCTGTCATTTTCAAAAATAACGCCCGGTTAGCCCAGCCGTTAACTAGGCCCATTCATGTTTTTAACGTCTCATAAGAAGCGTAGGGATTGGCAGAGTCTCTTATCAACTTGTAGATATATCGTTCTCGCGCGGGTCTTTTCGGTAAAAAATACTTTAACAAGTGTACCACTATAGGTGCAATTATGCTTCCGCCGCCGGTAACATCTTTCTCTCTCTCGATCTCCTCTATTTCTCTCTCTCGATCGCCTTCTCTTTTTCTCTCTCTCGATCTCCTCTTTGCTCTTTAACTTATCTCTCAGTCTCCCTCTTCCTCTCTCGTTCTTATTGCCCCCTCTGTCTGCATACGTCTTTATCTGTGTGTCTATCTTTCTCTCCCCGCCCCCACCCCCTCTCTCTCTGTGGATTTTTTTTAGAAAAGTGTAGTTAAACAATTTTGTTATAGTGGGTAATATTACCCCCAAGGTATTTATATAATCGACAATAGGTTTTTGGTTTTATTTATTTATTTATTCTATTTATTTATTATTTATTCATTTGTTTTTGTTTTTGTTTTTGTGTATAGCAATATTGAGGCAGAAGCACTATACATCTATAGTGTGTATAGACACTCCCTATACACATGTACTGAGTACATGTATCATGATTAACACTGATACAATTAATAGATAAAAACTGCTTTTGTACCTATTTTTCCTGAAAAATACCTATTTTTTGCTATGGAAGTACCTAAATGGGACTTTTTCAAGTAGGCAGGCCTGTAATTATGCATCGTTCTCGCGCGGGTCTTTTCGGTAAAAAATACTTTAACAAGTGTACCACTATAGCTGCAATTATGCTTCCGCCGCCGGTAATCTGTCCATCCGGGAATCCCATAGCTTTGTTTATTATTGCTAGGCAGTAGGCAGAGAGTTTGTTTCCAAGAATCCAGTTTTGGTGCGACCATAGACAGAGAGTTTGTTTCCAAGAATCCAGTTTTGGTGCGACCAGTTAGACTGATTTAGACATCAAACCAAGATTGATTTAGACTTCAAACCATCTTCGGTTCCTCACAGTTCTTACTCTCTCATGGTCAGATAAACAATTTCGATTTTGTAGGTCTAGGCAAATTTCGTATTTTGTAGGGTTAGGCACAATCGCTGCAACTCTTACACACACATCCTCGTTGGGCGGCGCATTATTGCATAGCTCAAAGATGTTACATACCGCACAAGATCTTTTGTCCACTCTTGTTTGTTATTGTATATTAAAATATCAAGAAAAATTGGCCGCTTTAAAAATAAAAAATTATTATAAGGCTAAACTACTTTAATTCTCTTCACAGCTTTCACTTATCTATATAAATCTTGCTTATCAGCTGTGTATTTCCCATTTTTATTGTACCTGCTTGCTTTCCAGAAAGTGTGAAAAATGTTGTTGATGACTTTTCTTGGTTAATCTTCACACACCATCTCTCCGTCCATTTTGTTATCTGTTCGACCGCATTTTGTACCTTGTTTGTGACAACAACAGGTGACTCATCTGACTCAGGTCACCGCCGCTTCTCGCCCCCCGCCCCCCCCCCCCCCCCCCGTGTAGTTCCTTGATCAAATCATTTATATAAATTAGAAACAGGGTAGGGGATAAAACTCCTTCTTGCGGCACTCCATGACGTATCAATACTGTTATACATCTTTACTTTCCCGTTGATTTGCATTTACTCTTGCTTTTCTGTTGTGTAGGTATGCTTTTGTCCATTTGAACATAAGTCCTGTTATGCCATTCTGTTTTAACTTAACAAGGAGTCCTTCGGTCCAAACTTTGTCAAATGCTTTTTGTAAATCAATCCAGGTAGTTAGTACATGCTTTTTATCTTGGAATGCATCCTCGATTATTTGTGACAGGTACGTTGCTTGGTCTTCTGTACTATGGCATTGTCTGAATCTTGCTTGTTCTGAACCTATTATGTTCTCTGTCTCTAAGTACCATCTAAGGCGGTGGTTCATAATTCTTTTTAGCGTCTTGCAAATACAGCTTATTAGGCTGATGGGTCTATAGCTGTTGGCTTTTGTTTTGCCTTTTCCTGGTTTAAGGATTGGTATCATTATAGCTTTTCTCCATACCTGTGGTACCTTGCCTGATTCCCAACTGATGTTAAAGATTTCTAGTAACTTTTTCCTGGCTGGTGTTCCTAGATTTATTATCATTTCGTTGGTGATTCCATCGCTTCCTGGAGATTTGTGTTTTTTCAACTTTGAGATTGCCCTAGTTAATTCTTGTTCTGTTAGGGGAGAGGTCATGATGTCTGGTGGTTCACTAGTAGTCAATCTTTCATTTTCTATCGTCAAATTCCGTCGCTGCTCTGGTCCAATTTGTATGTTGCTTACTTCAGCAAACTGTCTAGCTAAATAATCCGCTGCTTTCTTTCCAGAGATAATGTCATTATTTTCAACAAGGCTAATGTTATTTCCCCTGTCTGTTTCATCATTAGGCTGTTTGGTGAGTCTCCATAGCTTTTTACCATCTTTCTAAAGTTGAGAGATTTTGTCTTTTCTTTCCAACTGCTTCATTGTAGTTCAGTTTTGCTTCGTTGGAATTTTGCCTTTGCTGCTTGATAGAAGTTGTGATTTTGCTGATTCGGATTCGTTTCAACCTCTTTTCTGGTTTCCTCAACTTCATCTTGTAATTTTTGTAATTCTTGTGTCCGGTAAGGTTTGTAATTCTTTCGAGCTCCTCTTGGGATGGCTTCTTTTGCTGCTTTTAGGATGCAGGCATTAAAGTCTTTCACAATTTTGTTGATGTCTTTGTCTTTTGTTTCAATTTGTGATGCCAGAATACTTGTGCAGTGTTTGTACAGCATCCAGTTTGCTTTTTTGTAATTCCATCTTGGTGTAGTCTTATTTTTACCGACATTTTAAAGTCAGATCTGGATCTCAATATTCAGCTTCCTATAGCCAAGAAAACGGCGTACCACAAGGAAGTATTCTGTCACCTATTCTTTTTAACTTAAAAATCAATAACATCATGAAATCTGTTTCAAGCAATGCAAATGCATCTCTATTTGTGGATGACTTTGCCTTGTACATAGAGGGCAAGCATCTACAGCATCTAGAGAGAACCATGCAACTGTGCATAAATAAGGTCCACAACTGGGTTTCAAATAACGGCTTTAAATTTTCTATTTTAAGACATGTGTTCATTTTCACCGTCAACGAATTTTTAAAGAACCCCTCATCAAATTAGATGGCCAACCCGTACCAGTAAAAACGGAGGCTAAATTTTTAGGAGTTTTATTTGATAACAAACTATCTTTTGAGCCACACATCATAGCACTAAAAAGAAAATGCCAAAAGGCCCTTAACATCCTCAGGGTAGTAGGCCACACCGACTGGGGTGCAGATAGAGAAACACTGCTTAAACTTTATCGCACCCTAGTTAGGTCAAAACTAGATTATGGCTCCATTGTCTACGGTTCTGCCAAGAAACACATCCTCAAAACACTAGACCCAATACACCATCAAGGTCTCCGCATAGCCCTAGGTGCCTTTCGCACATCACCTGTACAAAGTCTCTATGCCGAATCAGGAGAACCATCTCTAGAACATCGCCGCCTAAAATTATCACTTAACTATGCTGCAAAACTAAATTCAATCCCAGAAAACCCTGGCTTTGAATCCCTATCAGATTCTTCACCGATTGAATTCTTTGAAACAAAGAAATCTGGGCCTTCACTTGGAGCTCGATTACAAAACCACCTGGAAAAAATTGAAACAAAATATGAAAACATAGACAATGTAAAAGTAAGAAAACCTCCCCCATGGGAGCAGTACAATGTAAATTTCGATACTGCTCTCACCGAGTTTGAGAAAGGAAACACCAGCGCACTTGTCTTACAAAAAGAATTTCTAAACCTTAAAGAACAATACAACGAGTACTACGAGATCTATACTGATGGTTCTAAACAAGACCACAAAATCATTTCTTTTATCTACATTTAGTGTCAGGAAGTTCTCTCTACACCAGTCATAAAACATTTTTACCTCGGCTCAATAACTTTCCTCTGATGTGCTTAAAAGGCCTTATAGAGTTGTGTCATCGGCAAATTTAATAAGATGAGTGTTTTCTTTGGTTGCCCTGTAATCATTAGTGTACATTGAATATATAACTGGAGATAAAAGACATCCTTGAGGAGCGCCCGTGTTAGTTACCATCTTTTCTGAGCATGTTCCATTGATATTAACAAACTGGGGCCTGTTTGTGAGGAACTCTAAGATCCACAGAATAGGGGTGATGTTAATTTTTAAAGCTAATAATTTTTCCACAAATAAATGGGCTTGACTGATGTTAAAAGCGGATGAAAAATCAGTAAAGAGAACTCTTGCATATGTTTTAGGCGCTTCGAGATGTTTCAGGATGTTATTGATAAACACTAACAAAGCACTCTACACTTTTGTTTTTTCAGTATGCGAACTGCATAGGGTCTAATTGGTTTCCACAGTCGGAGAGTAGATGTCTTAGGATAGTTCTTTAAAAACATTTAAAAACAATAGATGTTAAAGCTACAGGTCTAAAGTCGTTAAGGTCCTTTGCTGTTTTTTTCTTAGGCACCGGAATAATTGCAGATGTTTTCCAAATTTCAGGAATGGTGTGGTATGTGATAGAAAAGTTGAACAAAATTGAAGAAATTGGGGCGAGCTGCTCAGAACACTCTTTAAGTGTCATACCAGAAATCTTATCGGAGCCTAAGGCCTTTCCTGTTTTTAATTTTTTAAATTCTGCCACAACCGTTTCTTCTCTTATTTCAAGAGTCTGAGAGAGAAGGTAATTTTTTTAAACGCTCTGTTCTTTTGTAGAATTTATTTAGTTCATTTGCGCATTTTTGACTGTCTGTGGATTGCAGTTTGATCTTTTCTTTACTGCAGCCTGTTATCTGCCTTAAGCAATCCCATGTGGGTTTTTTTTTAGTTTCCACTCTTAAATTCTTTCTCTAGTTTTTCCCTATACTAATCTTTACCTGCTTTCACGTCTTTTAACCCTTTTTTATATTTATTTCAGGGAATTTGATTATAGTTTTAGTAGTAATAACATTATGTTCACAAAAATGTATATAGCCATTCACTGTCTCAGTAAGTTCATCATTATTATTGCAAGAGTTAATGAACACCTGCCAGTTTTTGCAGTCTAGGCAGCCCTGTAATTTTTGCTGCCCCTCAGGTTTTAAGACTTGACGCTCTGTAGAGTTGGGCTTGCAGCGTTTTAGGATAGGTCTATACTTGGGCATCAGACGGATGGTGTTGTTGTCTGAGTCACCGAGAGGAGGGAGAGGAAAGCACTTATATGCGTTGCCGACGTTACCGTAGCATAGGTCTATTGTTCGGTGTTGTCTGGTTAGGCAGGTGACATATTGATGGTAGTGGGGTAAAAAGGAATCTAATGTGCAGTGATTAAAGTCCCCTAGAACAAGTTTTACTGCGTCTGGCCATCGACTGTCTTGGTCTTGACTTGTCGATGCTAGTCCTTACATAGCCTTCAAGGAATCAGCAGTGGGAGGAGGGAAGTACACGATGTTAATTATTATAGTAAATTCTCGAGGCAGGAAAAATGGTCGTATGTGAGCAATTAGAAGCTCAAGAATTGGACTAAAGAAAGAACGAGTGCGCAAAAATACTGTGAAGTTAAGTGATAACTGCATGCCAAACATAAAAATGAATCACCAATAGCCACAAAAAAGCAGTCCTAAGTCTGAAAAGACTCAAACAAACGAAGGAAAAACATGTCACTGAGGGAACAAAATAGTGTGCCCCTCAAAAGCCAGTTGTATATAGATCTAAAGACATATATATATGCATTACAGCAAATGAATTCAAAACAAGATTCAATCAGCACACCTGGAGCTTCAGATTTAAACAAAAAATCAGCAACAGCACTCTCTGAACTAATATGGGAAGTGAAAGAGAAAAATACTGACTATAAAATTTCATGGCATATATTGAAAGAGCAGAGCCCTATTTCCTGGAAAGTGAGCATTGCAACCTTTGCATCATCAATATCATTAAACTAAAACCAAGCCTCCACAAACGAAGAAAACTGCATCATGCTGGCACCTGGCAAACACCTAGTCCTAAATTTCAAGCAGGGAAATGCAACCCCACTACCATATTATTAAAGGGTCGGAAATACACAACTAAGTGCCATACGCCCGAGAAGAGTGACTAATACAGTTACTTGAAATACACGTGTCGCAAGAAATGGCTACTTTTTTCAGACAGGAAGATCTTATGATATACAGTTTTCTGATAAGAGGGTCGCAAGGGCACCTCTTGAAACGCTGGTGTCAAAACGTTAATGTAAGTGAAGGTCAGTTATTTGTGTTTTTGTTTTTTTTAATGTAAAAATATATATATAAATATAATATTTATATACTCTCACAAATTCTATCAACAGTTTCCGATACATGTAATATCTAATATTTCCTTACTTTAAACCTTTCTTCATTTTCAATTAAATAAAAATATCATCAAGAACAGCTCAGGCCAAACTGAGTTTCCAGAAAATGAAAGCAATCGTAACAAAGTGCATCTCATACAAAACAAAAAGCTAAATTAAGCCAATACTTATGTGTAGATGTGAGACGTGGAAAATCTCTATAACAGAAACTGGAGGCAGCTGAAATGTGATTCCTCAGAAGTATGCTCAGAACCCCATGGACAGCAGAGTCTAATGAAACGGTTATACAGATATATAAACGATCACTTGAAATAAAGCAATGTTTTTGGTCGTGTGATCAGAAAAGAAAAGCTGGAACATCTTATGACAACTAGAAAAAAAGTGGATTGACTAACAAAATGGCTTAAAGTATAAAAATTTACGGGTGCATGATCACCAACTCTTCAAAGCACAGCACTTGATGGATGGATTGCATTATGAACATTTTTATATCCGTTGGAATTTTTAGGCTTGTTACAACCAGAATCCTAGCTTTTGGTTCTCCAAACCTCAGCAACTATCTAGTTTTCAATAAATATAATATTTGTATTATCTATGATTAAGATATCAAGTTTTATTTTCATGAGTGGGACAGTGGGCTGTAGCTGGCTTGCCGCTCTATAGATATTTCAAGAGACCACTTACAGGCTTCTCAAAAATGATTGGAATTTTTTTCTTTCCCCTTTTTGGGGGAGCAGTTAGCAAGAGTAATGGATGTAATGGTTACCTATCGTTATTGCTAGATTAGTATTAGTTTTGTAAGTTGATTAAATGTGTATCAATAATTACATTTTGTATAAAAGTTTATTTCTTCACAAAAGTAGATTGCTTTAATACATTAGCAGTATTGATGTAAAATGATCTATGTTTCAAGAAAGGTCACTTTAATTTAATGATATATTACTTTTCCACTACTTCATTTTGTGTCATGTTTTAAATTTTTGTTTTTTTCTACCTTTTTAGATGATGAAGGTGAAGAGAATGTTAACAGAAACATTATTGGAGGTCACCAACTATGAGATTCGACTTGTGGCTTCAGAGGTCTTGGAGCGAGAGCGTAAACGCTTGTATAAAGGTAGGAACACCTCATCACCCTTTCTCATATTGGCCCATGTAATTTCCATGTGTGATAAATAATAAAGTGCATTTTCTTCAATTATTATTTGGGGGATCTTTATACGATATTACTTCTTGTGTACAAGTAGATCAGTAATCATTGTTGTTATTAATACAGTGGTCTTGGCGTAAGAACTCTTCGCTTATAAACCCACTCTGTCCCTGAATCCGCTCGCCCTATGAAACATAGTTCTTTCTTTCTTTTGTCTCTTACAAAGTGTAAGAACCTGTTTTGAGAGAGCCGGATGCAAGTTTTTAGCACTTACTTGTCTAAATACACTAGATCAGATGGTGAAAAGAAGTATATGGGGTGGGGGGGAGGGTGAACATACACAAGCCTGTAAACCTTTTCAACCAGTAGGCTAGACTTGAGAAGATCAGACTCAGAGAAAGCTTTCTTCCGCCATCTCTTTGTCAGGCCGACTTGTGGCGCTTGTGGGTCTACAGTCAGGCAACTCAAAGAGTTTTACATTGGGATTTCAACAGACGAACCTAAACCCCTCCCACTGTAAGAAGGGCCTGCCCTGGAATAAAAATCATAGGTGGACACCAGTTGTTTGGTTATGCAAGAGTGGGTATCCAATCACTGAGGAGTAGAGGGGGCTTGGCCATTCAACAAGCGCCTCAATTTTTTGAAATCCTGCCCATCACTCCTCACTGTATTTGAGTTGTACTGTGCCTTATCCAGATTAGTGCGTTAAAACAGTAATGCTAGAATCTGTATGATCCTGTAAAGAAAAATGTAAAGTTTTCAACAGTATTATGCCCAAAAAATAAAAACTTTGGTACCGATCAAACACCGTTAGAGGGCAACCATTGTGGTCTGGCCTTTGTTGAAGTTTATATCTCCTATATTTGCCTGGTGGCAGTAAGAGTTCAATCTAAAAGCATATGTGAAGGCACTGATTTTTTAAAGAAAAATTGCTGAGGTTTCTAAAAATGTCACTTTTGTTTAAATGTTCCTCGGTTGCTATTTTTTTCTTTTGAGGTCTAAATTTCTTACTCCGTTCCCTGACTTCTGTATTTCGCTGTTCGAAACTCTGACTAGGTAGTGTGATCAACCAACTCCGTTCAAAAACGAAAAAAAAAGAAAGAAATAGATGGAATTATGGCGGCCTTTGAGGCAACTCGGATCGGAAAGACAATTAATGGTTAGTTTAGTTAACCGGACACAAAAATTTTTGGTAGCTGCCTTGGTGCAGCGATGATGAGTTAGGAAGCAGGTGTTGGCCACAACATAATTCAAATAAACCTCTCGTCTAAATGCACAACATGGTTCAGATAGAACTATGACCTAAATGCACCAGATGGTGAAAATAGGCACTCCAAATTCTTTTGCAACTCTACTTTTATTCACCCTCTCAAAGTAAATGTTAAAAACAATTTTAACAGTTCTGCATTACTTCTTTTAGGGTCTCTTGAGATAAATGTGTAAGGATCAAAAACAAATTTTGCAAGGCTTCTGGTGAAGTCTAGAACAACCATTAGTTAAATTAATATGAATTGATGATAAAAATGATTTCCTTGAATTTCTTTCTTTGCTATTATATTTGTATTTTTCATACAGGGATTAATTGATGGACCACTTTTAAGTTTTATTTTAATGTTTAAATCCAATGTCAATCTATATTAATGTGTCTGTTGTTTTTTTGTTTTTTTTACTTAAATTATTTGAAATGTTGAGATATACATGTATTTTACAGGCTATCTGGTTGTTTTGATGTTGCTTTATTTTTTATTGGAAGTGCGAGTAACGTTACAAAGCTTTTATAGGGGTAATGCCTGTAAAAAAAACAACAACATATTACTCTATAATTATACCCCTTTTATTTAGTTTTCCTGAATACACTGACATGGAAGTGGGATTGGAAATGCATACGGCGATAATTATACAAATACTGACTAATGGAAATCATGATTTAAAATGTTATTATTTATCTAAAGAGATCATTTTTATTGTGCTGTGAATACTTAAGACAACAACAAAATTTTCCCATGTAAAAAAAATAAATACATAAATGCTACTGCAAAACTCTGATGTAGGTATTTTATGATTCATTTAAGAGGCTGTTGGCGAGTCCTATTGATCAATAGTCTTGCATATAACAGGAAGGCCCTTTTCTGGAATTCTGGAAAAATAATTTGGGTCGGGATCCTGCGGAAATTTTTCTGACTCTTGAGTCTGATGTCCGGAAAAATTTCCCCACGAAAATTCAGGAAAGCTGGTGATGCCGCCATATATTTATTTTTCTGGAAAAGAAATACCCGTTACTACGTGCCTTTCAGCACTCACTGCTTGCACAAAGCCTAGATCCACAGTCACGAGGATCATTCCTTTTTTCAATAAAGGTTTAACCCAACTAGCACTAGTAGCAGTTATTTTTAACCGGCAATTTCCGTGGTCACACGTGACCTCGCATACTTCAGTTTTTTTTAAGTGAAAATTATACACTGCTAATTTAGAAAAGCGCTTTTCTGGGCGACTCCGCCGCTTAAAGCAAAAAGTTTTTTCTGATTATCATACAACTACGGATAATTGCGCTACTAAAACCCAGGTAGCTTTCAATTTTTTTAGTAAGGACAAGAAAAGCAAAGAACAATGTTTTTTGACATGCGATGTCTCTTCGCTGTTTATTAAATTTGGATAATACTGTTTTATCGGTATCGGTACTGCAGTTGACCTCATCCGGGTTACTGACTTGAACCCATAGTTTATCTGATCAACATCGTTTACTCTTCCGAATAATACCAATCTACTCATATTCATCCTGTCCTTGTCGTTTGTTCTGACACATTGATTTCAGCTAGGGTGTGTTTGATCTGGCTCGGATCTATTGGCTATTTTAAGGACGGAGCCTTGGCCAAACCATTGTAAGCTTATTAATAATAAATTTAACATGCGCGCTCCTTTGGTTTCTTTTATAAAATAAATAAACTAGATCTATATCTGGATTTCTGCCTATCATGTTACTGTATGCTGTATGATATTCGCACGTTTTGCTCCCATCCTTTGTTAAAAAAAACCAACAAAAACCGTGTTTGTTCCTTCATGAAATGGACGCACACAAATAGTTAAAATTTACCAAAATTCTAATTACCGGTAATGAAATTAGAGCAGGTGTAGAGCAAAAATAAACTTCGATAAAGGCGGATATAAGTATAACACAAAAATCAATAGGTCTAACCGGAAGCTGGTAAAGAAGAAAATCTGTTGTATGTATTGTTTATAAGAAAAATTAATGTGTGCTAGTGAGACTCACTATTTCCTTTAATAAATGTAACCATCTATCATCTTAGGGACATTCTCAGAGCCTCTTTAAACGGACGAAAATCTTGAAAATGTTCAGCTCCAGGGGGCTGACACCCCCTGACCCCCCTCTTTCTCCACTACCAAAGTTCCGAAAATATCACCAGGTTGGGGGGTGACGCTCTACCATAGTTCCGGATTTCGCCAGGTTTGGGTGGCGTCCCTGATATAAATATAGTGGGTTTTATGTATATTTAAAAAAAAAAAAAGATTCTTTTGTAAGTTTCAGTCTTAGAAATTGTGTGATAATAGCTCATGCGGCACACTTTTACTAGGAGACCTTGGGCATTTTTGTTGCTATTACAAGCAATGTCTGAACACAGTCACTGAGTCAGTTTTTTTTTCAGAGTTAAAGGTCCTCACCACAAGAAAGATGTTTTGATGCCTATTTTTGTCACTGTAAAACATTTGAATCCACTAATATATGATCTATGTAATTGCATCAAAGCTCCAGCTAAGCAGCTTGCCAAGTCCTCGGCTTTGGCCTCTTTGTCAAGTCTGGGTAAGTATTATTTTTGTTGTCTAAGGCTACAAAGGGGAGGAGATGGATTTTTTTTTAATCTTTTTTTCTTTCTTCCTTTCTCAATTTAGTTAAGATTTAAACTTGAATAATTATTTTGTCTTGGTAATTTTCACACACAAGTATTGTAAAACTTATGTCGTCTGCTTTCATTTCTTTTTTCAAATACTTCTTTAATTGCTTTCATTTCTTTTTTTCAATTACTTTTTTAATTGTGTACATCTAAAGGTTCAGCCATTTGTGTCGGATTTTTTCTCCTACATCAACAAACACAAAATGAACAGATAAAATTGGCTATGGTGCGCAAGACAAAATGTATATTACAAGGAGCAATGGTGTGAGGGTACCTATAAACAGCGTTCAAAAGAACTGTTTTCTATTCCATTCTAGTTTCTGGAATCTGTATTTAAATTCAGTTTTCTTGGCAACTATTTTATAAATTTTGTTAGTATGTGTTTATATTTGTTATGGAACACATATACTTACACAGAATATAATTTTCTACAGGTGTGGGATATGGCTCCAGCAGTGATGGAAGTGAAGAGGAGAAGGAGGATGGTGATAACTCGGACTCAGATCTTGAGGAGAAGATCCGTAAGAAGAAGGAGGCCTTTACTAAGCACCAGAGAAACACTACTAACATTGAGGATGGTGGTGGAAAGAGTACCAATAGAGGTGTGTGAACTGTCAACAATAGCAGAACATTTATGGAAGTTTTTTTATTACTTTTTTTTTTCACACAGAAACTTGAAGAGAATTTGTTGTTTTTATCTGAAGTGGGTAGATTTTGAAATCAGAAAAACCTCATATGCACGCAAATTGCCCTCTATTTTTTTTTAGTTGTTTAAACTTGGCAAGTGTTTAATTTTTGTGGGAAGATAGTGAACTTCAGCAGAGAATTCTGTAGGCAAGAAGTGTCAGTTTTCTTTTGATCGGTTGGTTGGTTGGTTGGTTGGGTTGGTTAACGTCCAACAGCAGCACTATATAGGCTATATTGTAGACGGGCCCCAAGACGTCTGACAATTTTATGTGCTGCCAAACACGAGACAGGGCGGGGATACCCTAACTCCTGTCTCAGCCGGTCACATTATACTGACGCCAACCCAACCAGTAGGGAACGCAACAGCCAGGATTCGAACTTGTGACCTTTTGCGTCGGAAGCCGCTGTTCTACCCCTGCCCCTGGACCAACGCCCCCCCCCCCCCCCCCGTTTGATTTTTTGATTGGTCTCTCTTCTAAGGTATCAGAAGTTTCTTGAATATGCAGCAAAATTTGTGTATTTACTGTCAACAACAAAAAATTGTAGAGGCTATTAAGCCTTACAAGCAAATGTTAAGTTATTAAAGGCAAAAAGTAAAAAAATTACTTTGAAAAAGGATAGCACCCAAATGAGAGTTAAATATCTCTAAACATTACTTGCAATTCGTGAAACGATAACTTTTGGTTTGTAAAATATTAGCCAAGAGCAAAATCTGATGGACACATTATGCAGTGATGATGGTTTTCCGCGGATCCAAGGAAATCCTTGTTTTCACGTTCAAAAGGAGGAATTTCCTTCTTTCCTCGGTATTTTACACTTTTCTGCACTTCTTCCTCCTTTCCTCCCGAGTTTACAATCATCGTTTTTGTAATCCGCAGAAATGTGTGAGTTTATAATTCCACGACGGTAGCCGTGCGGTTTGGCTAAGTAAATGTCCGGATCCTCTTTATATTTTAGTTCTATAACACTGAGCCGTACTGTTGCCTTACCTATAATTTTCATTAATTTGCTTATAAATAAATTGTTTATTTTTTTTTTATTATTTTTTTATTTATATTTTTTTGTTTTTTTTTTTTTTTTTTTTTTTTTTTTTTTTTTTTTTTATTTTTTTTTTTTTTTTTTTTTTTATTTTTTTTTTTTTTTTCTTTTTTTTTTTTTTTTGTTATTATTTTATTTTTTTTTTTTTTTTTGTTTACTATTTTTTGTTTACTTTTTTTTTTTCAAATGCGATTTATAACCCAAATGGTAGAGAAAATACGCTGAAACTTGTGAAAGCTAAACTGAAAAGAAATTTTTTGTCAAAGGCAGATGTCCATTTGGCTGATCAAAATTCTAGTCCTTTCTCCATGATCCCTTTTCTAGAGTCCAGATTAGACTTTTAGAATTTAACCGATCGTCGGTCTTGTTTCGTCCAATCAAGTTCACACTAGATTCTATGTCTAGGTCAAAAGCTAGTTAAACACTATAAAACACTACTGATGTTCTAAATTTTAGAATATAGACCTTGATAATCAAACAACTGCCAATATCGCCATGAGGACTGAATAAGAGTGAACTTGGGGGTGCAGAGGAAATAGACGCTACAGTGAAAAATAAATTCAGATTCGAGTGGCTGAGACATGTGTTAAACTAAAATCAAGAAATAGGCCCCCCAATAAGACTTAAGAGAAAATGTTAGCATGAAGATACTCGAATTGATGGCCTATAAATTTATAATGTATGGATAAATAGAATTATAGCTAGTTTATTTAATTGCGTTATTTTCAGGGTTTTGCCAAAATTCATATATCTTTTGAACCACTAAAGATAGAATAAAAACTGTTGCAGGTTTGAAAACTGTAGCCTTTTGTCTTTCACTTTAAATGTCTTTTTCACCGTTTACAATGAAAATGACTTTAAATTGGTATGTTATATGAAAATAGCTTTTTGGGTGGACTGCGAGGTTTTATCCTCCTTTTTTCACTTTTTGTCACCATCATCACTGATTTTGTGACGAGCATATTCACAATGCTACCTGTTCCTACATGTTTGAATCAACTTATTCCCTGTGGAACAAACATACCCAGTTTATCTAAGTATGGCCAGTATTATGACAAACCAAATTGAAAATAGGGGGTTATCACTAAAAAAATTTTTGGCAAGTGTCAGTGGTGAAGCGTTGTACATTCCAGTTGAAAGCACATTAAAAGAATTTCACATAAAAATTTGCCATTGCTGCTTGCATGCAAGCAGAACTATGATTGAAATTATGTTTGACCAAATTCGCAATAGAAAATTTACAACTCAAGTCTGATTTGTATCATTAGAATATACCTAAAAGTCAAAATACAAATATGAAAAGAATTCAAAATACAACTTCAATGAAATTTTGTTGTTTTTGTTGCTGTTGTTTTTGTTTGAAAAGAACAAATATTACAGGCACATGTGCTTGTCCATTAAACTTAAAGATGTTGATAAGATTTATGTGTTTCAGATGCAGTATCCAGTTCTCCAAGTCACAATGTGGCGTGTGAAGAGGAAAACCCTAAAAAATCCTCCAGAACTGCTGGGGATCGGGAGGGTCGATCTGGAGAAATTAGTAGTAGAGCTAAGGGCAGTCTAGAAGGTCACAGGGCCAATAATAGGTTTACTCAAGAAGGAGGAAAAGATGAGAAATATAAAAAAGGCACTAGTGAAAGTGGCTCCAGAGATAGTAAAAGTTCTCATAGAAATAAAAGCACTGATAGCAATGCTGATAGGCAGATGCAAAAACATAAAGACATCAAAGAATATGGGACGTCAAAAGATGAATCGGGAAGTGAGGAGAAAAGCTGGAAACAAAAATCAGGAAAAGAGGACAAAAAAGGCATTGATCCAAGCAAAGCAAATAAGTCTAAAAAGTTATTGAAAAAAGAACAAAGCAGCTCTTCCAGTTCTTCATCCTCTGGTTCGGACTCAGACATAAGTAGCAGTAGTGGAAGTAGCAGTGAAGACGAAGAGGGAAGCTCCTCTGAATCTGGTTCATCCACGTCATCTTCATCGTCTTCCTCATCCACATCTACTCAACCAGATGCTTTCAAGTCAAAGAAAATCAAATCTAAAAATCAGGCAAATCAGGACTTAGATGACAGGGCCAAAATTGATCTGAAGAAAGAGAGGCATGACAGATCAAAAGATGATCATCATTCAGAAATGGTGACCCCCACTAAGCAGAAAAAATCGAAGAGAAGAAGAAGTGATGAACAGCATGTAGAATTAGCGGAAGTTAAAAAATCTATCAAATTGAGGCCTCATTCCAGTCACATTGAAACCCCATGGGGTGACTACCGAAAATCAGATTTGGTCTCTAAAGACTACATGATAGAAAGTAAAAAATCTATGGAGAAGGAAAATAAAAATACAAACTTCAGTCATCAAAGGGAATATAAAAAAGGAAAGAAAGATAATGATGGCAAGGCAAAGGGCAGTGAAAGTGAGGAAAGCAACAACTCAAATATTGACAACGTACAATTATCAAAAGATGTCTATGAGTCTGAAGGTAGAAATCGTAAAGATAACACTGGAAAGGTTAAAAAAAAGCAGAAGCACAAGAGAGAGGGTAGCAGAAGTAGATATGACAAAGACTACGCTGAAAGTAATAGCAGAGAATATGCGGAGAGGCATCGTAGTAGAAGCAGGGAATCCAGTGGCAAATGGGAAAGAAGAGGGGGAGACAGGGGAAGAAGTGGAAGTGTAGAGGATAAATACAGCCGAAGAATCGTGAATAGAGTTAATTACAGCTCTGACAGAAGTAGAAGTAAGGAACGGTTTGATCGAAGGAAAAGTAGAGAGGGTAAGGATTCTCGTAGGAGCAGAAGTAGAGAAAAGCATCATAGACACAGGGGCAATAGTAAAGAGGGTCGGAAGTCTTGCAGAAGCAGGAGCAGGGATAAAATTTCTCGTAAAAGTAGGAGTAAAAGTTTGAATAGAGATAGGCTCTCCCACCACAGCCCCTCTGAGGGTTCCAAGTCCTCAAAGAGTAAAAAGAGGAAGCGCTCTCGCTCAAGATCGGGAAGTCCAGAGGAAAGCTCTTCCCGCCGAAGAGAGAAAGAGCACAAATCAAGCAGACGACGTAGTAGCAGGGATGAGTATGAGGGGGGGAGAGATGAGGAAAGGAGGGAACGTGGTAAGACCTCCAAGGCAAAACGCAACGTTAGATCTCGCTCAAGGTATGTACACCTCTGGTTTTCGTTAGGGCTGCCACTTACTTTGCACAAAGTTAGCCTGATGTATAGTAACAAATTCTCAAAGCTTAATGAAAAAAATCTCATGTCCAGTTTACTTGTTTGAAAGGTGAGGTTATTCTCACTATGATTCATTATGAACAATATTTGAATTTGTACGATTTTCCCAACAATTCATTGGAAAATACTGAATGTGGCATTTTGCAGCTCTTTTTTCAAGAGATAATTGATGCAAAATAAGAGTGTCTTTGTGTTCTGTCCATGTATAAGAATAAGACAGGTCTTCAAAGTATCTGGAAAGAAATTTAGAATTTACTAAACAGTCTTTACAAGATAAGGAGTCAATGCACAGGGACTCCCACAAGAATTTCTTTTTTAATTTATTTAGATTGCCAAATGATAAGTCGTTGACTTTTTGAAGGTTTTTTTTTTTATGAAAACAAAATTGTCTTTACACACACATAAGGTTTTAATTATAAGGACTGGACTGATGAAAAATGAATGATGTGCATTTACAAGTGAGGTTTTTGTTTTCATTTTTTTGTTGTGAAGATTTTTTAATTAGCTGTTTTTAGATTTTTATGATGTATTTTCATAAATTATGCTGGAGCCATTTTGCATGACCCATGTTATTTTTCAGAATGAAAAAAAAATAAATTTCCTAGAGGCACCTTCAGTTCCATCTTCATGAAATTCTGTATGGATGGTTTTCATCAAATTACGTGTATATCAAATACAATTCCATTTTGTTGACTAATTTTCATATCTTGTGAGTGGGCATCAAATTAGTTGATCTGTTTCGATAAAAAGGTTTTTGTTTTGTCTCTTCAGAATTTAAAAAAAAAATAATTTTGGACCTTTTACGCTTCACCCAATTAACTTGATCTTTTTTTTTTCTTTTCTTTCAGATCATCTTCACGAAGAAGGTAAAAAAACAAGTGACCGCTGGTGCTGCTAGCCAAATACAAATTTTTATGTGGTTTGTTTTTGTTTTTGTTTTTTTGTCACTTTTTTTCCTATTGTATTATTGCCCTAGATTGTTCAGTCTAATTGTTCTGAGTAAGTTTTTTTATGTTAAAAAAATTGAGAAAAGATAATAAATTGCATCTGCCATTTTATTTCTGCTTTACTTTGTTTATGATGTTACCATCATTATTTATATAATTCATGAGAGTTGGGAGAACAAGTTTTGTTCTCCAGAATTATAAAACATGTAATTATACATGATTAGAAATTAATTTCAATTTTAGAATCAAACGTGCCATCATACGTTTTTTTCCCTTGCAAGAGATAGAGGAAAAAAATTGTCAATTCGTCATCTGTAAAAGCCTAATGACTCCAAAGTATTTGGCTTTATTCACTAGCATTAAAAAAAAAAGGGGGGGGGGGGGGGTTGAGAGATCTTTGTAGGGAGAATTTTAGATTTGCCAAGAGCTTTCTCTCTCTTTTTTTTCTTTCTTTCTTTAAAGATAGATTACTTCTCTAAAGATCCAGAAAGTAATTCTTCACAGAAACAAAACAAAAATATGGAAGAACATTACAGTAAACTAAGGCATCCTAACTGACCCTTTTGGTTTTGCGCAATTGCTTGGATTAAGTCAGAAGCTACTTTATTAAAAAGGTAATAAAAGAGGAAGGGATTAAAATTTAAATCAAGTACTGTACACAATGGTACCATGTAGATGATGTACATGTATACATTGTCGGCTGTGAACTGAATCATAGATTACAAAAAATCACAATGAGAAGACTCCTGCATTGCTTTTTTTGTCCTTGATTCTTTACCATGACTTTTTAAAATTTCTACATAACTTGTCTGATTTTTCGGTTTAATCGAGCATTAGATAATCACTAGCAGTTGCATGATCAGTTAACAGTTTCAGTGTTCACACACCAAGAGAAAATAATGTACCAAAATGTGATATACGTTATGCATCTTACCCAATTATTTCTGGTGTATGAAATACAACCTAAAAATCTTAACAAAAGTAAAAGGCATGCCTAGCTCTGCAATAATGAATGTATTGAAAGTTATCCTTGGGTGCATGTACTGATCAGAATCGGAAAGGTAATTTGGAGTCAAGCACTGCGGGAACAAAGAGCACTGTGGTTGGTATTTAAAGTTACTTATACTACTCTAGTCAAGCAAGTGGTGATATTGACTTATTTAAGTTACTTGTGGGGCCATGTAACTAAAACCATCCAATATTTCTGATAGATTTTAACCATCCACCGACGATCAAGGCCAAGGCTAAATACATTTTACTTTAGTTAAACTAGTCTTGACATTAGATATCATGCCTTGCACCTTTTCGAGTTCCCCGCTCTTGTTACCTAATGATAAATTAGATATTTCATTGCTTCATTATTTATAATAGTCACTTTATAATTAGATGTATGATCACTGCAATAGTGTATGGGAGTAACTTTTAACCTTCCCACCACCCCGCACACATGTGCGGGTTGAAACGCTCTTGTGCTACTGCTAGCACCTTTTTGTTATTGATCTGAAAACAATCCTTCTCAAAATACTAAATATCAAACCTTTTACCTTTTCAAATTTTTTTTTTAATTCACCAAAATAGTTTGACCCATGGAATAGGCCTAAAATCATGTGATTATGAAAAATGAGGAAAACAACCTGCAGCTCACTTCTTTTTGAAAACTACCTGCACATTGTGCAAAAATTGGATTGTAGCTTGGAAAGAGAAATCCCACAAAGCATGTCGCAAAATGCACTTGTAATTAACTGAGGCTTCCCAAACATTTGTGGTATCAGTAGGAAAATACTTGTAGTTGTAATAATTTGACAAGATAAAGCAAAAATGGCTGAATATGGGTAATTCCTATGAGAAAAAAAAAAGAATGTCATTTCAACTTCAAGACAGTCACTTGGACCACAGGTCGAATTAATTGGATTGAAACATAAATTGAATACAGAGAGAAAGAAGCAGGAGTTGCAAGCATATATGGCTACATGTACTTGATTTGTATTTTGCCCTTCATATTACTGTCAAAATTTATATTGGCAGGTCTATTGAACTTTGCAAATCTGATTCTGGCAGAAAATCACTTTTGAAGGTGCTTAGACTTTGAGGATGATAAATCTGGTGGTCCTGAAATCAGGGCCAGATTGGAAACCAGTGCAATGAAATCATCACTGCTCTTCGTGTTAAATTTACAGAGTTCATCTGAAGTAACAGATAAGTGGCACTAGTACAATCTACAAGAAAATCAAAAGAAATGAAAACATCTGTAGCTCAGTTCACATGTATCTGTATTCCAACACTATACAGTACTGTAAACCTTTTCTTGACCCTTTCACTCAGAATTCAGATACAAGTCCTTTATTAGAAATATGGTGCCACCATTTATAATATGCGATGCATTTTGCTTACATGATGCATAAATAGTTTGCTATTGTGAACTTTAATGAATGGTATTTAATATCAACAAAATGAACGTTGCTAAATTCTGAAAATGTAAAAAACTTGCATACCGGTACATAACAATTTTCAAAATTCTCAATCATAAAATTAACATGAAGGAAGGCCTCGTAAGGAGCACTAAAATCATTGTTGTACCATCAGGAGTTCAATATATAAATTTTAGGTCTGGAATCAAATTGAAAAGGTGAAGGACAGTTTTAAAAAAAAGTTTTAGCTTAAATAAACAGCAGCGTTTCTTAAAGGCAATGCTAATATTATAATATAATTGGGAAAAGTGCCCTATAGTTTCTCTTCAAAAGCAATAAAGTTGTGATTCTTTCAATAATTATTTTTTCTCGTCTCCTATGAGCACTCTTTTAATTTCAATTTAAAATAAGGCAATATTTTACATCTTGTCTCTTATTTAACAAATACATTAGTAGCTTTTGAATGAAATTAACCGATCTAGTGTTAAATGTTTGGTTTAAGCACTGTGAAATAATATTTTGGACGGATTTTTGGCATGCTTTATTATAATGCTCACACTTCAAAATAAAAACTGCCTTTCTCAGTTTTTTCATTGTGGATGCATGTATATACATGGCTGTAAGTCATTTTTATGAAAACAAAATACATGTTTCATAAATAGTGCTTTTACTAAAATAAACAATTCAAATTTATAAAGTATGGACGGTACAACTGAAAATTTTGCTGCTACAATTAAGTATCATTTTACCTGATGATATTTACAAATAAATTATGAAATAGCAAAGAGAAATGAAGCGAAGTAAGTCTTATGTTACTAAAATAATAAGCAATTTCCCATTTTTGTAACATTGTAAAGAATAAAAAAGAATTTTGTAATTATGTCAAGTTGTATGGCAATCATATTATTTATCTAAGCCAAACCATGGTAATAAATTTTAAAAAAGAATCATTCCTGCAGGGGAGAGTGACTGGACTGGGGTGATGGTGGATTTTGGAATGTGATGTTTTTGGCACTTCAACTTTTTTTTTTTTCATGAAGGGCTTTAAAGCAAATCTGTTCTCAAAAATTTTATTAGCAGGGTAAGCTAGTACAGTAGTAGTAATACTACTAGGATTCTTATTTTCAAAATTTATACCAACAGCCCCTTGTTATTTAAGATGTTAAAAATTGATTATACTGTGTGGAAAACTTGCAAAACGATTGACAAGATGTAGGTTCTGAGGATTCTGATAAATTGAAATGAAGAAAAAAATTATGGGATCATGAAGACATTAACACAGTAACCAGTTAACAAATTGGTGCTGTGATTGATCTTTCACTCTCAATTTATATGCCATCAATGGTCCAAATGTATCATTATGTTTCATTTACATCAATAGTCAGCAAAAACTATTTGCTATTTTTTTAATGTCTCACTTTTTTCAACAATTGCATTGTAATTTGCATAAGAGGGACATGATTTTTCCAAAAGTAGGCTAAAATGAGATTTATTTTTTAACAAGTTCAAATACTTATACTATGGCTATTCATATAGGATTAAACTAAACCGGTAAAAGTATGACAAATATTTTAAAATGAATGTAATTTTTAGGTATGGTTGATTTTGATTTTAATGTACATTTTAATTAAAAATATCTTTCAACATGACCCAAAAATACTGAGAGTTAATGTCTGGAACAGTATTTATTTAAATTAAAAATTAATATGTAATATAACAATATTGCTGAGTGGCATAGAATAAATCTAAATGGTAGTCAGCCACATCAAATACTAGTTAGAATATCTATGAATTACCATCAAGTTAGCTTAAAATACATTTTTATGCATGACAAGGAAAATGTAAAAACATTTATTTTTCTACGTTGCTATGTTTGGCTACCAGCAGGGATAAAATGCATGCCAATCATTAATACGATTTCCTCATGTACCAGGTATCAATACTGTACTTATCTTATAGTCTATTCTGAGATGCAATAATATAAAATGAGATCCGAGTCAGACTTCGTAAATCTAGTCTAATGAAAACTTGTAGTTGAGTTGGTTTAACGTCCATTTAGCCTCAAAAACATGTCAACTCCGCTCCCTACTTCAATTGCTTTTGCCTAGGAACATCATAGAAGTGCAGAGATTTTTTTAGCAGCTCCTTGCATTTTCTAAAAAATATGCAACCACGTGGGGTACTTATATCTAATATTGTAATTTTAACAAACGCACACACAAAAAAAGACTTGAAAACTTGTTTAAATAGTAATTCTAGACATAATAACATGCTGTAAGGCGCATGAAAATTAAAAATATGATATGGTACAAATGTATTTCTATTTATAATATGTACATTGGATATAAATATTGCGACGCAACAGGACAGATAAGTTTAGAAATTAGAAGGATAAGAAATTAAGTAACAATTATAAGTAACATTACAATACTAACAATATTCAAACTGAAGGTTAAGGCAAAACAGGATCCTCCATGTAATCAAAGCCCCCATCAGCCTGTGATATGCTGTGATCTGTGGTGAGTTCATCAAACTGAGAAAGAAGACAAAATAATGCAAAACATAAGGGTAGTCAATTTGAATGTTGCAAGATTAATCCTTGCAACTGTCAAGCACATTACAAATACCGGTTCAAGTTTGGTTGTACAAATAGGAGAAGAATATGAAGTACAAGAATTTCCATTTCTTCATTTAGCTGTGGCAGTCATACATTTACATTTCAGACACTGAATAAATGTACATGATGCATCGTAAATTTATAGTTTATTTTCACCACTGACTGTTATCTTGGGATCCTTTCATGATTGATATGCTTTAATTTAAACTGTGTTTAATTCAAAGAAGATCAGAGCTTCTGAAGAATGTTGTTAACTCAAAAACTATCAAAGACATCATAAACTTACACCACTTTTCTCGCTCCTCAGTAGATCATCAGCTTCAATTGAGATCTCATCAATTTCTTCATCGTCTATCTCTTCAGCAATGCTACCATTACCATTCTCTGGCTTATCTGTCTTTGAATTTCTCGGACTCTTCTGGCTTAAACTGTGACTAATGGATACAGAAATCATCGAGTCATCTTAAAATATTAATTTGAAACATTTTTATTATAATATTAGTATATTACACTTTTTTGTTTTTTGAGAGTACACTTACATTTTTTAAAGGATGATATAATTCTTCATTTGCATAATTCAACTTTGCATAAATGATAATTCGACATAACATAGATCAGCACTTTCATGTCGACTTAATCCTATCTATACACTGGGGGTGACTTTGACACCCCAGAGATCATTTTTAGTTTTAAAATACATGTACTTGTAATCGGAATATATTAAAGAAATTTTCAGTATGCCTAAACATTTATTTTGACACCTGATAATACCAGAATTATATTTATAGCCAAAAAATTTTAATGACACTGACCAGATGTCATTTCTAAAACTTCCCCATTTTTGGGAATGGAGGCCACTTCGACACCCCATCCCATAAAGAAGTAAAATAAAAAACCTATGAGTATGATATTCCTAATCCTATTAGTACACCAGGGGTGACAGAGACACCCCGCCACTGTAAAGTGAAAAGCTGAGATTTATTTCTATTCGTACTTTGTTACGACACATCGGCCAGCAAATCTATTTCCTCTTACTCCTACACCTTCTAATTTTACAACTTACTCATTCTACTCCTCTTTTACTCCTACTCCTACTTCCACTTCTCCTATTCCTACTCCTTTCACTCCTCACATTCCTGCTGCTCCTTCTCCTTTGTGTACTCCTACACCTTGTGCTAATTCTCCTGCAACTTCTCCTCCGCCTCCTACTCTTGCTCCTACTCTTCCTCACCCCCCCCCCCCCCCCTCTCCTCCTCTTCCATATTTTGGTCCTTTCCATTCTTCTATAACTAATATTACTACCTCAATTGCTATTCCTGATAATCCACGTCATCCTCTTCCTCCTATTGCTTCCCGTACTCCTACTTTTATCTTAAAGCTACCCTTACTTTTACTCCTTATCTTAGTCAACCCACTATTTTAAGTCCTAATCCTCCTCCTCTTGTTCATCATCATCATCATCAAAATAATAATAATAATAATACATGTAATCTTTTTTTACATAGCGTTTTTCCTCAACAAAGCCAGGCTCAAAGAACTTTACATAGAATATTTCACAAGCACGCCTATAGTTATACTAGTAAAACATAAATTTTACAAAGGCTGATTTAAATACAAAATCATAAAATCTACCTAACAAGTAATATAATAAAAAGCCTTGTTCATCAAATAGATTTATAATGACAAACAATATTTTTCAAAGATTTTAGTATTAAGATCATATAAACAGGTATCCTTTAATGTGCATTACAACATTATCTCAAAAGATGTGTTTAAAACACTATAGAACCTACAAATTTCATATCGTATGGTAAGTCGTTCCATGTTTGAGCACTTAGATAGGGAAAGGCCCTTTGTCCAAAGTTTAATTCTAGGATTTACAAGAAGTTCTTTGGCACAGGAGCGCAATTCTCTAGCCAGGGTGTAGGGGCTTACTAGGTCTGTGATATATTTAGGAAAATGTGTAAGGATCTTGCAATGGAAGAGGAGAAAAGCTAATTCATAATTCATTCTAGCATATACTGGCAGCCAGTGAAGATTTTTTTAAACTGGGGTGGTGGAATTTCTTCTTGAAACTTTTTTTTTTACCAGTCTTGCCGCATTGTTAATAATTTGGTTAAGTTGATATTGTGGGAGACCAGCAAGCAAAGAGTTTCAGTAGTCAATTCTAGACAACATATATTATAAATGAGCACACAAGTTTGTTGGTGGCACGAGTCGTCAAGTATGATCTAATGTGAGATATTTTCCTCAGTTCTAAATAGCATGTTTTATGTAAATTTGAAATATGACCGCTCTTTGTCATGTCCATGTAGACAGCTAGGTTTCAGATACACTTAGAGAGCATTATCTCCTGGTTGCAGATTTTAATCTTAGATAATCTCATTTTTTTTCAATTGGTTTGGTTTTAAATGACGATGATTTCCATTTTTTCTTCATTTAGCTTTAACTCATTTGATAACATCCAAGAGGATACATCAGTGACACAAGTATTTAAGGAGTCTATAATAGAGACAGAGTCAATATGACTTATAGTATACTAAAAGACTTATAAATTTGAGAGTCCTCAGCATAAAGATGGTATTAAAAGGGGATACCTGGGGAAGCTTAAATTTCAGTTCTATATAATTTGAAAGTTTATCTCCTGTTTTAACAACTTGTCTATCTGAAATGTAGGAATGGAACTGCTTAAAAACAACTCCCTCAATTCCAAAGGTAATGTGTAGACAATGTAGTAAAATGCGATGATCAAATGCTGCTTAAAGATCTAAAAGAGCCAAATTGGTAGTTTTGACGTATTTGGCAGAGCGGAAAATGTCAGAACTAAGTTTCAACAGAGCAGTTTCAGTACTGTGGAGGCAGACTGGTATTTTTCTTTTAAGTTGTTATCATTAAGATGACTCTCTTTGACTTAAAACTATCTCTTATAACTATAAAATCTTTGATAGACAAGGAAGATTCAAAAATGGTCAATAGTTTTTAAGTAGATTTTGATAAAAGTTGTTTTTCTTTATAAGGGGACAAATGATTGCTTCTTTAAAAGTGCTTGGAACGGTTTTGTGCTCCAGAGACTCATGTACACAAATAGGTCACAAGGCAGTGGATCGAGGTCACAGAAAGACTTTGGGGACCTGAGTATGGTGTTTTTTACAGTTTCTGTATTCACTGCCTTAAAACTTTCAAGAATGAAACTCCCTTCAAATTTACGATGTTCTACACAAGGTTTTTTTGGTCTAAGTTTTCTCTAATTGTCTTAACTTTGTTAATGAAAAAGTCATTCAGAACATTCGGTAGATCACTGGGAGGGATGTCAACAGGCAATACGTCGACATTACTTTTTCCGAATAGTTTGTTAACAAGTTCTGTAAAGGTCTTTGTTGGAGCTGCTTCCGGATATATTTTCATTAAAGTTTCTTTTTTCCGTGTCAATTAGTTTGCACATAAGCTTTCTGCTTGTGCATATAGATGTCTCTGTGAACTGTCAGTCCTTTGGTTCTCCATCGTTTCTCTGCCTTCCAGTTTGGCTGCATGGACTTCTGATGTAAACCAAGGGGCACAGGGGTGGGATGAAAAACACTTCTCCCGCAGGGGAGCGAACTGATCCAAAAGATCGAAAAGAAGAAAGTTGAACTTCTCCACTGTTCCAGGGTGATCGACTCCCAGTTTGGATGTCAAGCAATTTTTTAACTTAATTATGTCTATGGATTTCAAATCTCTGATTAGGCGCGGCACTTTAATGGAATGTGGTTTCTCGTAATTTAGGTTGAAGGAAATAATGGAGTGGTCGGATATGCCTATATCAAATACTTTTCAGCCTGGCAGATGGTTCTTCTCACTCCTGCTGAAAACCAAAACTTAAGTATGTACATGTTTTAGAGTTGGTTGATCAACGTGTTGTTGTAGCCCCTGTTCTTGGGGTTACGTATCAAAATTGATAACTGATGGATATTTGGTCGGCGGTGGACTATAAATGCACAAAAACAGAATTGGTCCAACTGGAGGAGCGATTTTAAATTCTAAATGTTCGAAAGTTTGGTAGCGAGTCTTTTTTATTTACAAGCGGACAGTTCTCTATGCAGGTTTTGTACAATATGGCAATACCTCCTTCAAACCGCTCCAACCTGGTACAGGAAAGTATTGAATAATTTTCAGGACTTAATTCTTTCATTATTGGTGTATTGGTGAAAGCAATATCGGCATCATATTCTAGTATAAGGTTGTGTATGATCGGGGGTTTGTTGCGACAGCATTGAGCATTAAAATATAAAACATTGAAATTTGTGCAACTTTCCTCCAACCAGAACATCGGCTTTCGACGCAAAAGGTGCCGAGTTCGAATCCTGGCGGATGCGTTCCCTAGTGGTTAGATCGGTCTCAGTATAATGTGACCGGCTGAGACAGGAGTCATGGTTTCCCCACCCTGTCTCGTGTGTGGCAGCACATACAATTGTCAGATGTCTGTCTTGGAGCCCGTCCACAATATAGCCTATATAGTTCTGATGTTGGACGTTAAACCAACTCGGTGCGATTCGGTGCCCCTGCATCTACAAGCCGAGGGTTCTAGTCCCACAAAGTACAATTATTATTCAGCCATTTTGACTATAAAGGCGAAGCCTATAATTAACACTGTGGGAAAAATACCTAACATCTAAAAATCTAATTTATAATATACATGTACTACTACTACTTAAGTTAATTACTACATGTTCTACAAACTACTACTGCTGCTGTTGCTGCTGCTGCTGCTGCTGCTGCTGCTGCTGCTGCTACTGCTACTGCTACTGCTACTACTACTACTATTACTACATTGTGGCCTTCAAATATGTTCAATAGTTTTGATACATCAACGGAATGAATATACTCATTCTACAGCTTGGTTTGTGCCCGAGTCCGAAAAAACAGCCTGTTTAGAGTACCTAGTAAAAACAATATTTATGTTGCAAACTTACTCAGGGCTAAAATCATCCTCATATTCATAATCATCATTTTGGGAATCTGGAAAAAATAAAAGGACAGAATGTCAGTTGTTAAATTATTAAAATAAACATGACATTTTGAAATCACATTTTCAAATTATCCATTACTTGATGGCATTTTTAATTAAGTCATTAAAGAATACATGAAACTATTGATGTCATTGAAATAAAAGAAAATATATTGGCGCCAAAACAGTTTGCCTATTAACTTTGATGCTCTGAAGAACAAATCCAAACATTATCACTATCAATATGTCATGAATAAAACCTAGTAAATACCTAGGATATTATACTATAACAAACATTTCTTTAAGTAATTTATAATAACAGACATATTAACAACTGATATATCAGAAATATAATAATTATAACAATAACAATAATAATAATAATAATAATATTAATAATAATTAATAATAATATTACAAATAATAACAACATTCACAGGTACAATTTCAATCACCAAGAAGCTAGAAAATTAGCATGCGTTTAAAAATGTCCATGGAAGGTGCCTTCCTTATGTTTTTTAGAAGTCTGTTCTATACTTTGGGACCAAGATAGTTAAAAGATCGCTAACCTGTTGATATATAATTTCTAGCTGAAGATCTAAGCTGCCTAGCAAAGTCAGAAAGATACGTAAGTGCCATCTGAATGAGGCATGTTTAGCAAATTATGATCAAATGGTAGTTGTACACTATCCTTCTTTTCACAGGGAGCCAATGTAGATCGTGTCGAATAGCGTTAATGTGCCAACGTTCATTCATTCTCATAATAAGTCTTGCTGAGAGAAAGCCTGACATTCCTTCTCTAGAAGATTCGCAGTAACACAACAGCCTGCAAGGGTCCAGTCAGTCAGCGATGTTCGATTTGATTGCAAAAACCACTGGGCTGAGTACACATTGTGTACAACATGTGTATTCTTGTCATTTTTAGAAGATTCCTACATGAAAGGTGTGTGCTTAATTTTTTTTCTTAAGTACAAAATGTGCTTAACTGTCACAAAATAATTTTGAAGCATCTAGTACAAATCAGTTTGTTTAGCGACACACCGAACAATGCTTCGTATTGTGTTTTTAACGCAGCACCAATATTGCAAAACTTAAAATGTTCATAAAATATTTATTTTCTAAAAAATATTAAAAATATAAAAAGCAAAATTAATTATTTGGCCAAACAAACAACATGGAATCAGATTTAATATCCTTTAACACAAATAGAAAAATCACTTTCTGCACCTAATAAAACTTGCCAAATATTAGTGTGATAACATGACAAATAAACAATTTTTCTTTACATCGAGAGTAACTTTGGGAATCCTGGGGCCTTTTTTGTGTGTTTAGAATTCATATACGCCAACTAACGAGAGAGAGAGAGAGAGAGAGAGGAAAGCTGAGTGAAAGGTAAAAGAAAGAGAGTAAAATCGAGGAGATATTAAGGAGGGATACAAGGAAAGAAGAATTAAAGCCAGAGAGAGAGAGGGAGAAGGTGAGTGAGAGAGAGAGAGAGAGGAGAAGAAGAAAGTCGGAGAGGTTTTAAGTTTTTCTATTCTTGGGAGCAAAATGTGACTGTCTGTTGAACATGTGTACACCCAGCTCATTTGGTGTGTTCATTGCCCGTTGTGAAGTCAATCATTAGACATAATGTAACTACTTACTAGGTCCACTTTTTTTTTTCAAATAAATTTCAGACCGTAGGTGGGTTTTTTTCTACATTCCGAAAAAATCATGAAATTTGCATGTTTTTTTTTTTTTTCGGACGAGGCAAAATTTGCAGTCACAACTGCAGCGAAAAACTGCCGGGACAGATATATTAATTATGTTTGAGAGAGAGAAAGAGGGAAAGGAAGAGAGGGAGGGAGAGAGAGAAAGAGAGAGAGAGAAGATAAAGAAGAAGAAGAAAGCTGAGTGAAAGGTAAAAGAAAGAGAGTAAAATCGAGGAGATATTAAGGAGGGATACAAGGAAAGAAGAATTAAAGCCAGAGAGAGAGAGGGAGAAGGTGAGTGAGAGAGAGAGAGAGAGGAGAAGAAGAAAGTCGGAGAGGTTTTAAGTTTTTCTATTCTGGGACAGATATATTAATTATGTTTGGAATGTAAATTTCTGGTCATTTGTACATTAGAAGTTCCATAACCCATCTTACCTAACCCCAGATCAACCATCCGTTTGTCTATTGCTCGCAAATTTTTGTCCAGGTCCGAGTCATTTGCAATTTCTGAAAACGGACATTCAAATTTTAATTATCCATTAGCAAAAGATAGCAATAACACAATATTTATACACTGAACATCAGTATTTTAACAAATTCAGCAAGGATCAGTTTTAAAAAAAGACAATTTCATTTAATTAACTATTGTGGAATACCTTTAACCTTCACCGCCACTAGTAGGTGTAAAATCTGCTTAATTTTTTTATTGGTACCAATAAAAAGATAAAAACCAATATGTACTCTTAAATTTGTCTTTAATGCTTTTATCTGTGTTGCTCGTTTTTCAACATAATAATTTATTGCTTTTTTGTGCGTTTTTTTTTCCGAACCATATGGTTTACTTGAAGCTAATCCATTTGTGGGTGAAAAACACATGTATACCCATAAAGAAGCTTTGGCAATCGTAATCTCTCTCTCTCTCGAACATTAAGTAACATCAGTGATAACCCAACCTTCCCAGGCACTGTAGTATATCAAGGGATGTAACACTAATGTTTAAGTATCTCCTTTATTTGTCTTACTTATGTCCCTTGGACCAAGACCAACAGTATATGTCTATGTTTATTTTTGGTTATCATCGCAATGGCTACTGGCAGACCTGAATGTGAACATGGCAAAAAATATGAATTTTATCTAAAGATGAAAATTCTTGAATAGACACCTTGATAAACACAAACAATTATAAAAACACAAACAACAACAAAAAATATGAAAAAATCTCTTTCCTCAGGAAAACTCACCAGCTAAAGCAACGAAGCTGTAAACAAAACGCTTCTCGTGATTTTCTTTTAGACCCAATGATACCATGACAGCAGGGCTAAGAAGCATTAGTGCATTAGAAAGTGTGTTCCCTGGAAGAGAAAAAGCAGAAAGAAAAATAACTATTGAAACCATTCTCTAATCAGCCACCCTTTCCAATTTAAACTAAATCTTTTGCTGGAGACAGAAAATTTACTGTAGACCAACGAGCACCGTGACATATGGATGGCGGAAGGAAGATTTTTCTGATCTTCTTACATGGCTCTAGCCATATTTGCACAATGCTCCTAGCAGTCTTAAATTACAATAACAATATAATCACCATGCTGGATAAGGTAAAATAATGTGTTAGCTTGACAAATGATTGAAAAAAATGATGTCCAGCTCATGTATGGGCTCTTAATTAAAGAGAAAGAATTATGCTTCATAGAGCGAGCAGGTTCGAGGATGGAGTTGGTTTGTAAGAGGAGCTTTTACACGGAGACCACTGTAATATATTTCTGCCCAAATAATCAACAGAAATGAGTATAGATTCTGTCCCAATAGTTTTATTTCTAACTGTTAGACCTAGAAATCGTTCAACTATTAGAGAGTTCCACTTTCTTTGATGTCTCAACTAAAAATAATTTTATAGGACAAAACCCCATAGATCCATAGTTATGATAGTGCATAGTAAAATTTGGACAAAAACACTAGGTAATAAAACTGTGTGTAGTGATGTTGTGCATATAGACATTCGTCCTAATAACATTATCGTTTTTGTGTAGTATATCAAGGGATATAACACTAATAAAAAGCATCTCTTTTTATTTTCTCTCACTTATGTCCCTTGGACTAAGACCAACATTTTACGTCATTTTTATTTTACCATCTTTGTAATGGCTACCGGCAGACCTGAATGTCAACATGGCTGCTGCAAACACATGTACCAAACCTGATCAGATATTGAATTAAATACCAATCATTATAACTTAACCACTGACTTTCATGAATCAATTTATGTAATATGTCAAGATATTACATTTGGCGACGAGGTAAACACTTAAAACGTCGATAGATCTACACCAGATCTAAAACGTCGATAGATCTACACCAGATCTAGAAAAAAAACAGCTAACAACAGTAACACTAGTCACCTGTCCAAGTCTAGCACCAGTCTTAGTCTCAGTCAAACGAAACAGAAAGTATACTGTCGTCCTACATATTCAGATCTAGATCTAGAATACCTCTTGATCGAACACCAGAATGGCAAACTCAAACCTGTTTGGCCATATAGAAACATTTAACCCCTCGAATACAACTTTTTCTGAATATGAAGAAAGACTCTTTTTCTACTTCCAAGCAAACAATGTAGAGGAAGACAAAAAGAAACCTATTCTACTCACCGTCATTGGTGCTACAAACTTCAGTCTAATCAAAGATCTAGTGGCACCAGAAAAGCTCCAAGACGTGTCATTCAAAGACATTTGTGACAAACTAAAGAAACACTTTGAGCCACCACCATCAATGTATGTTCAAAGAACAAAGTTCGAAGCAAGAACAAGGAAACCAAATGAAACTGTCAACGAATTTGTTGCATCGCTAAGAAAACTGAGTGAACACTGCAATTTTGGTACTACTTTGGAAGAAAGATTATGTGAACGACTAGTCCGTGGAATCAACGACCCACGAATCCAAAGACGGTTGCTGTCAGAACCAGACCTAAAACTCGAGAAAGCAATCAGCATTGCTCAGTCAGTAATGTTAACTACAGAGGGAGCCAGAAACTTAGACCTAGCTACATCCTTTTCTTCTGCAACAACTGTCAATCAGCTATCAAGACATTCAAAATACCCAAAACCACCGTCTCAACAATCACACTGTATGCGTTGTGGAAGGAGCCACACAGGCAAACCGTGTAGATTTGAAAAAGCAGAATGCCACTATTGTAAGAAAATAGGTCACATACAATCAGTGTGTAGATCAAGGCTGGCAGCCACAAAGCAACAAGACAAAAGGCCTCCTGTACATCACCAACCTAATACATACAGTACAGACAGAGTTAAACGTGAGAGTCAACGCAGGAAACCAAACCATTTCCTCGATGAACATCAAGAATCACCAGAAAGTGAAACATATAATGAAATGTATAATATTCACAACACATCTACCAGTAAGCAAAATGCAGTTCATGTGGATATTGAAATAAACTCTACCAAAGTTGAATTTCAACTAGACACTGGAGCATCGACAACTGTAATCACCAAGAAAATGTTTGATGAACTTTTTAGTGACAATGCTTTAAAACCTTCAAAGGCGATACTAACAACATTCACTGGAGAAACACTTACAGTGTATGGACAATTTCAACCAATCATTCGATATCAAGATCAACATCACAGCTTGCCTCTACTGGTTGTGGATGGTACTGGACCACCGCTCCTAGGCAGAGATTGGCTCAGCACCATTAAACTTGATTGGAAAAGCCTTTTCCACACCACCGACAACTCAGTAGAAACAGTGCTACAAAAATTTCCAAATGTGTTTAGTGATGAAGCAGGCAAACTTAATGATCGTAAAATCCATCTTCACTTAAAACCAAACGCCAAACCAGTCTATAAAAAGGCCAGACATCCACCGTATGCCTTACGTAACAAGATTGAAAAAGAATTATCACGCCTTGAAAAGGGAGGCATCATTGAAAAAACTGACTCATCAGAATGGGCAACACCTATTGTTCCAGTTTTGAAATCAGATCAGTCACTTAGACTCTGTGGCGATTATAAAGTGACATTGAACACACAAATTCAGAAGGATGAACATCCGATTCCGATCATAGAAGAACTAGCTGCCAAGCTCGCAGGCGGTGAACAATTTTCGACAATCGATTTTAGCCATGCTTACACACAGCTCTGTTTGGACGAGGATAGTCAAGATCCAACTACAATCGCTACTCACTGTGGTCTTTATAAATTCAAACGCCTACCTTACGGCATTTCATCCTGCCCAGCCATTTGGCAAAGAACAATAGAATCAATTTTTGGTGATATTCCTAACACAGTGATATATTTCGACAACATGTTTGTAACTGGGGAAAACCAGACAGAACACTTAAAGACACTTGAAGCAGTCCTCACCAGATGTGAAGAGAAGGGACTCACCCTAAAGGAAAGAAAATGTGAATTCATGAAAGAAGAAATTGATTTTCTAGGGTACCGACTTACCAAAGAAGGTCTATTACCACAACATTCCAAAATTTCAGCGATTAAACAAGCACCAGAGCCGAAGAACATCAGTGAACTCAGAGCGTTCTTAGGGATGGTAAACTACTATTCCCAATTTCTACCTAACCTGTCACACAATCTGGCACCACTGTATGAACTCTTGAAGAAGAACCAAGCGTGGTCATGGACATCGAAACAAGTACATGCTTTCAAAACAATAAAAGAACAATTGTCATCACACGTCCTTCTTGTGCACTACAACAACAAAGTACCTATTACACTTACATGTGATGCTTCACCGTATGGGATCTCTGCAATTTTGTCACACAAGTATGCAAATGGCACTGAGAAACCCATCTCATTTGCATCCAGAACACTTAGTGATGCTGAAAAAAGGTACTCACAACTAGACAAAGAAGCACTGAGTATCATTTTCGGTGTTACGAAATTTCACAAATTCATCTATGGACGTCCTGTTGAAATTAAAACGGATCATAAACCCCTGTTAGGACTCTTTGGTGAAAACAAGCCACTACCAGAGAAATCATCATCTCGAGTCCAAAGATGGGCCATTATTCTTGCTGCCTATGATTATACACTTCAGTATGTACCAGGAAAACAAAATTGTGCAGATGGACTGAGTAGGTTACCCCTACCCAACAAACCGGCGTCAACACCTTTCCCTGAGGATGTTAGGCAGATCTTCAATGTGATTGATAAATCACCCATCACCAGTACAGACATCGCAACAGAGACTATGTCTGATCCTACCTTACGCAAGATTCACCAATACTGCGCCAATGGATGGCCAGAAACAACGTCTGAAGCTCTGCGCCCTTATTCGTCAAGGAAACGTGAACTCAGCCTAGACAAAGACTGCATCCTATGGGGTACGCGGATTATAATTCCAGAAAAACTAAGAAAACCTATCTTGGAATTACTCCACGAAGAGCATATTGGAATCTCGAAAATGAAGGCACTAGCAAGAAGCTATGTCTGGTGGCCGAAAATTGACACTGATTTAGAACAAATATCAAAGTCGTGTTTTCAATGCTTATCGTCTAGAAATACACCACCAAAAGCTCCCCTACATCCATGGGCATGGCCAGATAAGCCATGGAGTAGGCTCCACATTGATTTTGCAGGTCCATTTCTTGGTAAAATGTTCTTAGTAGTTATTGACGCCCATTCTAAATGGATGGAAGTCTGTGTCATGAATAAAATCACCACTCAAGACACCATCTCACAACTTCGAACAATTTTCGCTACACGTGGCTTACCTGATACTATTGTTTCTGATAACGGACCATCCTTCACCAGTCGAGAATTTCACGAATTCATGGTCTTCAATAATATCCATCACATAAAGTCAACACCATATCACCCTGCATCCAATGGAGTAGCTGAGCGCGATTTAGAGACTTTCAAGGCCAGTCTATGCAAAATGTCATCGGACAGTGTTCATGAAAAGGTCAACCGATTCCTTCTCAAATACCGGACTACACCTCACTCAACTACTGGCATCACCCCAACTTTACCATGATGTGCATGCCAAAGAAAGACATTTTTCCATTAATGACTCTGTGTTTGTGAAAAATTTCACTACTAAACAACCCAAATATATACCTGGTGTAATCATTGTCAAGACAGGACCATTATCTTACACTGTAAAGACAGAGCAAAGCGTAAAACGCTACCATGCTGACCATATGTTCTTGATTTTCAAGTTGGTAGTCCCCACAATGACACAGAACAGCCTATCATTTCACATGATATTTGTATTGACAGTACACCCAACCATTCAAATTTTTCTCCTTATAAGGTCATTGCACAAAATCAACTTCCTCACACCACTTCCTTATCTGAGGATGGAGGAGAGAACAGCTATTCTGAATTCATAACAAACACAACTTCAGACGACACACAACCAATAACAACAAATGCAACTGCAGATGACATACAACCAATTACACAAACATCATCACATTCTGCTGAACAAGCACCGAAACACCTAAGACGTTCGACAAGACTGAGGAAGAAACCTGACAAACTGGACCTTTGATTGTATGCATTATTTTTATTACACACAGTAATCTTAGTGTGACTGCTTTCTCAAGTAAATTTCAAGTTAATGTGACTGTTCCTAAATACCTAAAAAGTTTAATTTTAAAATCGTTACCATTATTTTATCAAGTTCATTGAATTATTTGTGAAAACTGATTTTGAAGAGTTAACCTTTAACTTAAACCCCTCAACCTTGGTATTCATATAATTGCCTTTATTTTTCTAACTTCCTCTATTTAACATTTTTAGTATCGTAAATCTAAATCAAATTGACTTGTAACTTAAACCAACTGTAATTTTAAATTTTGTAATTTCATTGTAATATCCACCACCAATCTTGTGAACATTTATTGACCAGATTCTAAACTAAGGATGGAGGAATGTAGTATATCAAGGGACGTAACACAAATGTTTAAGTATCTCCTTTATTTGTCTTACTTATGTCCCTTGGACTAAGACCAACATTATAAATACGTATAATATGTTTATTTTTAGTAATCATCGCAATGGCTATCGGCAGACCTGAATGTGTACATGGCTGCTGCAAACACATGTACTAAACCTGATCAGAGATATTCAATCAAATACCAATCATTTATAATTTAACCACTGACTCTCATGAATCACTTTATGTAATATGTCAAGTTATTACAGCAATAAAATCCTGATACCGTTATACAAAACCACAAGGTTTCTAATTTTTTCCCATTTACAAAGGGATTTACTGTTTCTGGATCTATCTTTTTGTACCAATACACAGGTCCCCCATTCCCCCTCCACCAAAAAAAAGAAATAAGGCAAAAGTTACTGTTAAAAATCATTTTCTTCCTCGTTGTCATCTTTGTGAGTCAAAAGCTATAGATAACAAAAGGAAATTGATATGGCATGCAACCCCTTCTCTCTCTCTCTCTCTCTCTCTCTCTCTCTCTCTCTCTCTCTCTCTCTCTCTCTCTCTCTCTCTCACCTTTCGCAATCTTCTCTTTTTGTTACATTACGTAACACATTTCATTTCATATCATATGGACAGATGACATTAAGATCTATGAAGGCAATGATACAATGTGATTGATATAGTTCTAGAAAGTCTAACGGAGACAGGAACAAAGGATTGTTATATCTTTTCGTTCTTGAAGGGGCTTGCAAGATCTTATTGCTCCGAGCAGAGTTTTCAAATTGACTGTACAGGGTGTGTTTGCTGTTATGTAGAATTTAATTCAGCGTAAACGTGCAAGCCTTGGAGTGAATGTTTTTTAGGCTTTTTTTTTATCCCTATTAATTATTTTTTTGCCTTCTTGATTATATTACTCATTTTACTTTCATTCCCTCTTTAAAAAAAAAAAAATGAAATTATACTTTCTATCATAGAGACATAGAAGCAAAGAAGTATAGTTTAATTCAGTTTAAGGGACCTCAACTTTATAAAAAAAAGTACATTCTTTGATTTAACTTTTTTTACATAGTGCTTTCACATGTTCATGCCAATTTAATTTGTCATGGATTAAAAGTCCAAGATATTTGTATTGTTGTACAATTTCTACTTGTTCTCCTTTAATGGGAGGGGGGGGGGGGAATGGTGGTTCATTACTATTTCTCAAGTTTTTTAAACATTCAGATGCAGGTAGTTACTTTCACACCACTTAACAAACTTCTCTACCTCTTTCAAATAGAATGATTGTGTTTGCAGTACAAGAATAACATTAAATGGCAGAGTCAGGGTCTGAGTCATCTGCAAACTTTATCAATGCCGTGTTTGTGTTGTGTGTGCGATAGTCATTTATGTAGATGGTGTAAAAAGTTGGAGACAGTACACAACCCTGCAAAGTTCCAGTATTCAAATTTCATACCTTGGTTATTGTGTTGTTCAATTCAAAATTTATCTTCTTTGAGTCTAAAATTCTAACAACCATGCAATTGCATTTTTGTTAACCTTCAAGGTATTTAGCTTTTCAACAACCAGTATTGAAAGCGACACGAAATGTCAATAAAAAATATATGCACATTATGTCAGAGTCTTTTCTAAATGTTTCAGAGCATTATTCACAAATACTTAGGCAGCGCCTACAACAGGCTTTGTATGCAAACTGAAATGGATCGAGATCTCTACTTCACTTTTCAGAATTTTAAGCATGACTAACTCTTCAAAATATTTAATAACAACCAGGGTCAAGGCTATAATTATGTCGCTTGTCATTCATATTTGTGATGACTATTTGGTTACTGGTACAACTTTCGCTGTCTTCCATAATTATGGTATTTGGGGCAGATGCAATGAGGTGCTAAGACGGAATGTAAAAATGCCTGTTAATTCATGGCAGCAGTGTTTTAGACTATTTCTCTTAATTTTGTCGAGACCTTTAGCTTTTTACCCAATATTACTCTTTAGTACACTATAGACATCTCTTTCTTCTGACTTCATCATTGTTCAGACTTAATTTATTGTTAAGTTCATACAATTCATGTGAAAATGGTACTTATCAAAACGGCAGAAAAAATCATTTAAGCCATTTGGGTACTGAGCTTCGTTTGATACTTGCATGTTTTTCTTGGGCTGGATTATCAGTAACTAATTAAAAAAGCTTTGTAACAAAAGAGTTATATAAGTATACTTATAATATATATATTATAACTGAAAAGGGCACAAGTTAAAGTAGTAATTTGGTTTTGCAATAAGAAAGAAATTATATGATGATACGAGGGAAAGGGATTAATTACTCAATGAATTATCCTCTACATTTTTACAATTTCAGAAATTTCCACTGTTCAGCACCTCAACTGCCAACAAAGCTCAACTACAGGCAAGGCAAGAACCTCTAACCCTCACTACTGAGAAAAATGGCATTCGCACAATATGTCTCAATGATCCAAAGAAAAGGTAACCATTATGATCTGCTAAATTATTGAATGCTCAATTGAAGTTGGGATTCAGTGGCTTCTATGTATTGCCACAGAATAAGAAAGCATTAAATAAATAAATGTAAAGAAACATGTTACATATCAAATTGTTTTTAAAATGTTGTTTAAGTAGTTTTTCACATTGACCATACATGAAGCAGGGATTATCACTAATTGTCTGGGGTATAATCGTTTGCTGGTAGAAAATAGTATTATTAAGTAATCTTTGGAGATATATTCATTTTCCCCCCTTTCCCAAAGAGTAAATTACTGGGTGTAGCGCCAACATTAGGGTCCATCTAAAAATAGGTAGTTTTTAGAAAAATGAAAGAGGCTATTTTAAATTGTCACTTTTTTTGTTAATGTAGATGATCTTAAAATTTAAGTTATAAGAAATTTTGTCCGGCTGATTTTTCTTGTTTCAAAACAGATATATGGGAACTTTAATTTGTAGATTATTATGGTAGGTCAGTGTTGTTTTGGTCTATCTGTGAGATACACCACTATTTTAGCAACGTTGGTCTCCTGGTCGGGAACTTTGTGTTTGTATGCAGTGCTATGTGTATTCTTGTATATGCGTGAAGAGGTGTGTGTCTTTAAATAAGAATTATGTATGTTTGGCAGTGTACAATTTCAATGATTTTACATGTGAACGTAAAACGCTCATTTTATTTTATTATCATTATTATTATTATTATTATTATTATTATTATTATTATTATTATTATTATATGTTATAATATTTGCTTATTATTTTAATTATTAATAATTCATTATTATTATTATTATTATTATTATTATTATTATCATCACTATTTTTTATGTCACAGATGTACAACTGGTGTATTTATGTATGTATGACCAAGAAAAATTTCCCTTTGGGATAATAAAGGATTATCTTATCTTATCTTATCTTATGTGTCATATTTATAGGATAACAGGTTTAGATTTGAACCTCTTCCATCATGCTTGTCAGCCCAAAACACTAGGTCTCTGTCAATCCAAAGCACTAGGTCTTTGTCAGCCCAAAGCACTAGGTCTTTGTCAATCCAAAGCACTAGGTCTCTTTCAATCCAAAGCACTAGGTCTCTGTTAGCACAAAGCACTAGGCCTTTGTCAATCCAAAGCACTAGGTCTTTGTCAATCCAAAGCACTAGGTCTTTGTTAGCCCAAAGCACTAGGTCTCTTTCAGCCCAAAGCACTAGGTCTTTGTTAGCCCAAAGCACTAGGTCTCTTTCAGCCCAAAGCACTAGGTCTTTGTTAGCCCAAAGCACTAGGTCTTTGTCAGCCCAAAACACTAGGTCTTTGTTAGCCCAAAGCACTAGGTCTCTTTCAGCCCAAAGCACTAGGTCTTTGTTAGCCCAAAGCACTAGGTCTCTGTTAGCCCAAAGCACTAGGTCTTTGTCAATCCAAATCACTAGGTCTTTGTCAGCCCAAAGCACTAGGTCTTTGTTAGCCCAAAGTACTAGGTCTTTGTCAATCCAAAGCACTAGGTCTTTGTTAGCCCAAAGCACTAGGTCTTTGTTAGCCCAAAGCACTAGGTCTCTGTTAGCCCAAAGCACTAGGTCTTTGCCCAAAGCACTAGGTCTTTGTCAATCCAAATCACTAGGTCTTTGTCAGCCCAAAGCACTAGGTCTTTGTTAGTCCAAAGCACTAGGTCTTTGTTAGCCCAAAGCACTAGGTCTTTGTTAGCCCAAAGCACTAGGTCTCTGTTAGCCCAAAGCACTAGGTCTTTGTCAATCCTAGGTCTATGAGCTACCTGTGCTCCTTTGGTTAGTGTGGAAGTGGGTACATGTAATAAAAATCTGTAAGCTTCAATTAAGACTAAAAACTATTGAATCAACCAACCAACAATTTCAGGAATGCGCTGTCTCTGGCAATGCTACAAAGTCTTCACCATGAGCTCAAGCGAGACCAGGAAAGCCTGAGGGTCATCATTTTGAAGGCCACTGGTCGCGTCTTCAGTGCTGGACATGATCTTAAAGAGCTGGTCAGTATAGTTATATCATTATAAGCATTTTATTTTTTCAATGTTTTGATATAATGTGAAAAATAGATAGACCATTATGTTGTTGTTGTTATTAGTCCAGTAGCCTCTGAGCTTGCGCTCTTTTGCCTAGGGCCATGAAGAAAAAGGCAGCAGTTCTCTGTAGCTGTGCTGAGGTGGAATATAAAGCCGTTTGTAGGTCAGGTCTCATAGGGAGGAAATGTTGTCTTTGTTGGCTAAGATTTGGGCATTGGAACAGTGTGTGTTCCACGGTCTCCAAACTGTCATCACACAAAGGACAAAGTGGTGTGTGTTCTGCGTTGAATCTGTTCAGGTGAAAGTTGAGGGGGATGTGTTACGTTCTCAGGCGAAAAATAGCACATTGCTCTTTCCTCTGAAGAAGGTATATAGGATCATGAAGTTTAACTGTATTTTGGTACTTGTACACAATTCTACCGGTTGTCCCCCTTGCCCACTGGTTCATCCATTCTTCTTTAAAATTTTGACGGATAAAAATCTTTTAGCTGTTTGGTAGGTTGTTTTTACTAGCGGTTGTTCTTGCATAGCCCCTTTTTTCGCAAGTCTATCAGCCTTTTCGTTTCCTGGTAGATTGATATGGCTTGGGATCCACTGACATTAGTGACAAACAAGCGTGATGGGATGTTTATTGAGAATGCTCTTAATTTCTAGAAGTATGTCAAGTGTTTCTGAAGAGTTTTGTGTAGTTTCCAGGGATTCTAGGGCCGCTTTTGAGTCTGTGAAAAGAACTGTATGTGTTGCCAGGGATGGATTTCTTTGAAAGGTTTCATTTAAAGTGAGTAGGGCTGCTTGTATGCCCTTAAGTTCTGCCTCATAGTTAGAGCTTGTTTCGCCGCAGGCAGAATAAAGCTCTTTGGAACTTCCATCTGGGAAACACATCAATACACCGTATCCAGCATTTACAGTCGCTTTGAAGGCAGACCCATCTGTGTAAATGTGGATCCAATCTTGAGGGTAGCTGTCAATAGTTCTCTCAGCTGTTCTTTTTAGTTAATATAGATCTGTTTGCTTGGTAACATTTTCGTCTATTAGATTAAGTTTTATTTCTGGGCATAGAAGTGGTATGTGAGGTGGTATTTTCATCACTCTTTCTGTTAGGGCTCTTGTTTCAGGAAGAAAGTTAGAGCATGTTTCGCCGCAGGCAGAATAAAGCTCTTTGGAACTTCCATCTGGGAAACACATCAATACACCGTATCCAGCATTTACAGTCGCTTTGAAGGCAGACCCATCTGTGTAAATGTGGATCCAATCTTGAGGGTAGCTGTCAATAGTTCTCTCAGCTGTTCTTTTTAGTTCATATAGATCTGTTTGCTTGGTAACATTTTCGTCTATTAGATTAAGTTTTATTTCTGGGCATAGAAGTGGTATGTGAGGTGGTATTTTCATCACTCTTTCTGTTAGGCTCTTGTTTCAGGAAGATGGCATTTCTATTTAATTATTGTGTCTTGTGCAAAATAGATTGGTGTTTAAGCCTGCTTTTACCTTTCCAGTTTTCAACAAGAAATTTTGTTGCATTATTATTTGGCAGTCTAAGACATCTCTCCGTGAGTTCTAATGCTGCCTTTTCTCTGCGTAAACTCAAGGGTTCAAGATTGGCTTGGATTTCACATGCTGCTGTTGGAGTTGATCTCATTCCTCCACAAATAAAACGAAGTGCTTGGCTTTGGATGCGGTCTATTTCTGTGTTTGTTGATTGGCTGCTTGAAATTAGTAATGATTGGTTGTAATCTAGTACAGACCTGATATATCCGATATAAAGGGTTCTTAGGGTTCGCATATCGGAGCCCCATTTTGTGCTTGCGAGGCGTTTAAGAAGTGAGAGTCGTTTGGTAGCCTTTTCTTTTATGTTTGCCACATGTCTTTTCATCGTGAGTCTACTATCAAGTTGAACTCCCAGATAAGTTGGATGCTCATCTTTTTTTAACTGCTGTTCTTCAAGTTTAATGGACAAATTGCGCTTGGTTTCTTTTGGACTGAGAGTAAATGTTGTATACACTGACTTGTTTGGGTTAATTATCAGTTTCCATTGTTTGCAGTACTTATTTAGCATTTCTAGGTCTCTGTTTAGATGTCTGGCATTCTGTCGAGTGTATTTACCAGTATGCCATATTACCAGGTCGTCTGCATAGAGAGCCTTCTGTGATTTGATGTTCTTAGCAATATCATTGAGGAAAATCAGGAACAATGTACAACTCAATGCTGAACCCTGTGGAAGACCATCTTCAAGGACTTGTTTTGATGATAGTGAGTTATTAAGTTTTGTCTGTATAGTTCTCTCACTAAGAAAACCTTTGATCCACCGGTACATGTTACCTTGAATTTGTAGTCTCTGCATTTTTAAAAGTAAACCTTTTCTCCACACTCTATCGTATGCCTGTTGTAAGTCTATAAAGACAGCAGATGTGTGGTGTCCGTCTTGGTATCCATTTTGTATGCTTTGACAGAGCCGAAAGAGGTGGTCTTCTTTAAGATGGGCGCGATGTGAGCGTTTTTCCAAGCTTTTGGGAGTCGTCCACTATTCCATGTATAATTGAGAAGATATAGCAGTGTTTTATTTCCAAGTGGACCCATGTGTTGTAACATTTCATTATGTATTTTGTCAGGGCCTGGGGTTTTTTTCTGCTTGAGTGTCTTTAAGGCAGTTGCTAATTCCTCAAGTTTGAGTTGTTCTGTAAAAATTGTGGCAATATCTTTTTCATTTTTTCCCCTCATCTTCAGTTCTTTCATCAATGCCCTGTCTTTTAGCTTGTCTGTTCTAGATTTATTTATATTTGCAAAGTGTTTGTTAAGCTTCTCTGACTGTTGTTCCTTGGTTTTGCAATCTGTCATGGGTTTTGGATTTGTTTTGTGTTTTTTTCCAGAAATGTTTTCTAAAATCTTCCAAGCTCTTCTTCCGTCTTTCCTCAAATCTAAGGTTGCACATGTTTCATGCCATTTCTCTATCTTTGCTGATCCTATCACTAGTTTAGCCCTTGCCGTAGCTCTATTGTAGGCAGTTTTGTTATTTCGTGTTGGTTCTGTCTCTGCCTTATTTCGTGCTTCTTTTCTTTCTGTTACAACTCTATTGATGTCTTTGTTCCAAAAGGGTTTATATTTGTTTATATTGCCTCTCGGTATGTGATGTTTTGAAGCTGTTAGTATAATGGATGAGAACTTTTGTTCCATATTGTCCACATCTTTAATTTCATTTAGGTTAATTTTGCTGAAAAGCTGTTCTGTCTCTACCCTGAAGCCTTTCCAGTTAGCCTTTTGGAAATGCCATCTTGCCCTTCTCTGCTGGGGGGCCCTATCATGTCTTGTTTGTATTGTGGTTAGGATTGGCTTGTGGTCGCTGCCAATGTCTGGCATAACCTGCACAGTGGAGCAGGGTTCAATATCGGATGACACAGTGGTCAAATCAGGGCGGCTGAGAGTATTGTGTGCTCGATGAAGTAAGGTAGTAGTGGATGTTGGAGTTTGTGTGATAATTAGATTCGTACTTCCGTGGAGTTCTTCCAAGTATTTGCCTGTTCTGTTGGTATCAGTGCAGCCCCATTGATGTGTTGTCTTTTGGGTGTAGCAGGGACGTGTGATCTAAAAACCCACTTCCCTGAAAGTAAGGGCATATTACTCTGTTCGCAAAGGAAAACGTAAACAAACATTATTGTAGTTTCACTCCGTTCAGCGGGTCGTGTGATATCCCTGGTACAGAATAGAAATCTAGATCCTGATCTGAATTGAAAGTAAATGCTGATGCATGTAATTAAATAAAAAAAAATAAAATTTAAGCTCCAGACTAGAATGTAAACTACAATCTCGTACCGGCTACTATAATCTTCCCTGATTAGATTTAGAATCTAGATCTAGATTCTAGATCAAGATGTAGTCTATCTCTCTCGTCTTTGATTCTATTTAGATAGATCTAGATCTAGATCTAGACTAGCTTGAGAGAGATAGAGAAATAGAAAGCGTGACTATACGAGAGAAGAGAGAGATAGCGAGAAAAAAAGAGAGAAAGAGAGACAGAGGGAGAGAGAGAGAGAGAGAGAGAGAGAGGTCGGAAGTGACTGAGGATGGAATGAGCCCAATGCTTTTTTTTTCCTTCTAATGGGAGAAATCAAACTCAAAGTGCGCCCACCAGCAACTTCTGTCAGACCCATTAACATTGTTGTTGTTGTGATAACAACACATTTGGAAAGCAGGGATCAACAAACTAAGCTCAATGTGGTCTCCTTACACTGAACACTAGATCTAGAAGGACCGCAATCATGGTCTCCTTAGACTCAACACTAGATCTAGAAGGACTCATGGTCTCCTTAGACTAAACACTAGATCTAGAAGGACCACAATCATGGTCTCCTTAGACTCAACACTAGATCTAGAAGGACCGCAATCATGGTCTCCTTAGACTGAACACTAGATCTAGAAGGACTGGTATATCTCTAGACTCTACTACTAAGACTAGAGTATAGTGGAATGCTATTCTGGTATATCTCTAGACTCTACTACTAAGACTAGAGTATAGTGGAATGCTATTCTGGTATATCTCTAGACTCTACTACTAAGACTAGAGTATAGTGGAATGCTATTCTGGTATATCTCTAGACTCTACTACTAAGACTAGAGTATAGTGGAATGCTATTCTGGTATATCTCTAGACTCTACTACTAAGACTAGAGTATAGTGGAATGCTATTCTGGTATATCTCTAGACTCTACTACTAAGACTAGAGTATAGTGGAATGCTATTCTGGTATATCTCTAGACTCTACTACTAAGACTAGAGTATAGTGGAATGCTATTCTGGTATATCTCTAGACTCTACTACTAAGACTACAGTATAGTGGAATGCTATTCTGGTATATCTCTAGACTCTACTACTAAGACTAGAGTATAGTGGAATGCTATTCTGGTATATCTCTAGACTCTACTAAGACAACAATATAGTGGAATGCTATTCTGGTATATCTCTAGACTCTACTAAGACAACAGTATAGTGGAATGCTATTCTGGCATATTCTCTAGACTCCAGAATGGATTTCTACATGTTTTATAATTTGCAATATTTTTTTTGGTTGTTCTTTTTTTTCTGTCTCAACAGGTTTCTTTCAAAACAGTAATGTTTTCTCGTAACTGGCATGTCTAGAAAGCTGTTGAGGCTGGCTAGACTCGGAAGTTTTTATTCATCACCTGTGGTAAAACATTTCACTGGGCTTCAGGTAGGATGTGTCAGTTGCTTTCCTGTCTATTGACAAACAAACAAACAACAAAACAGAAAAGAATTCATATTAATAATAAATATTCAGTTATCTTGATCCTAGCTTGGTTGATATATTAATCTATATGTAAGCCTATGTATTTATTTAGTATTCAGTTATCTTGATCCTAGCTTGATTGATATATTAATCTATATGTAGGCCTTTTTTTTTTTTAATTGCCCAGAGAAGTATGGCCTTTTTTTAAAAGAAAACAGCAACTGAACAATAACGACAAAACCGCCTGTAGCTAGTGTAGATCTCTGGATATGAGTTGGGTTGGGTTGAGTTGGTTTATAGCACTATATAGGCTATATTGTTGACGGGCCCCAAGACGGACGTCTGACAATTTTATGTGCTGCCACACACGAGACAGGGCGGGGATACCATGACTCCTGTCTCAGCCGGTCACATTATACTGACACCGACCCAACCAGTAGGGAACGCAACAACCAGGATTCCAACTCGGTACCTTTTGCGTTGGAAGCCGATGTTCTACCCCTGGGCCACCTCTGGACATGAAAACACCCGAGCACACAACAAGAACAAAATTGACTGACACGTCCTTTCAGTACCAGTTTTACTTTTAGGTTGTTTCTTTAGAATCTATAAAATGCCGGAATCACTTTAACAAGTGTTTAAGTTCTCTCCGTTCCCAGAGTGCATCTGTTCTATCTTCTGCTGCAGCCCGACCGTGTCTGGAGAGGACCCGTGCCAAGCGGCCGCCCGGTATGTCTTGTTTCCATGGAGACGAGAGCATCGCGCGGCAGGGGTCTCAATCTCAGGCTGTCAACGCTAAAGATCTGAAGCTGTTGGGGTGAGTGCCATTTAGTTTGCTAGGAGATTAACGTTTAGTTTTGGTTTGGGTTTTTGTTTTCCTTGTTGTTGTTGTTGTTGTTGTTGTTCTTTTTCATTTGTTTCTGGATTGAGGGGGGAGGGGTAGGATTTATTAGTTTCTCCTCTCTCTCTCTCTTTCTCTTCCTCTCTATATCTTTTTCTATCTCTCTTCCTCTCTCTCTTTCTCTCTCTCTCTCTTTTTCTCCCTTTTTCTCTCTCTTTCTTTTCTCCTCAGATACAAAGAGAGAGGGAGAGAGGGAGAGAGATAGAGAGTGGGAGAGAGAGAGAAAGAGAGAGAGAGACAAAGAGAGAGAGGGGAGAGAGATAGAGAGAGATAGATAGAGATAGAGAGAGAGAAAGAAAGAAAAAAAGAAAGAGAGAGACAGAGAGAGAGAGATTAGGAGAGAAAAAGAAATAGAGAGAGAAAGAAATAAAGAAAAAGAGAGAGAAAAAGTGAGCAAGAGAGAGAGAGAGAGAGAGAGAAAGAGAGAGAGGAAGAGAGATAGAAAAGGAGAGAGAGGAAGAGAAAGAGAGAGAGAGAGGAGAAACTAATAAATCCTACCCCTCCCCCCTCAATCCAGAAACAAATGAAAAAGAACAACAACAACAACAACAACAACAAGGAAAACAAAAACCCAAACCAAAACTAAACGTTAATCTCCTAGCAAACTAAATGGCACTCACCCCAACAGCTTCAGATTTTTAGCGCTGACAGCCTGAGATCCCTGCCGCGCGATGCTCTCGTCTCCATGGAAACAAGACATACCGGGCGGTCGCTTGGCACGGGTCCTATCCAGACACGGTCGGGCTGCAGCAGAAGATAGAACAG
>RQTK01000186.1:0-12527 GCA_003991915.1 Elysia chlorotica
TGCTGGTCGAGTCTTTGTTTTTCCCCGGCCAGACGAGAGCGATCGTCAGACGTTAATGATGAAGTTGTGGTACATTCGCCAACAAGTCAAATAGTGGTGGGGGCATAGAGTGGCATACCTTTATGCAAAAAAAAAAAAAAAAAAAAAAAAAGAAGAAGAAGAAGAGAGGACCAATGGGAGGCAAAAAGACTACAATCACATATATGCCAAAGGAGAGCGTCAGTAGCAGTACCAAAAGAGGTTGACACCAGATTCCCTTGTGGAAAATGTAACATGACCTGCCAATCCAAAAACAGTCTGTGTAGCCACAACAGGCGCTGCCATTCAGCGACAAACTGATCTTACCTAGTGGGCGCAAAATAAATACAACTTCGTTGTCTCCCAAAAATGATGGACGCCAAAAATGTGATATACACTATATAACTATAATATACAATTTTGATGCTGGGCGCCTAACAACAAACAAGCAAATAAACAGCTCGTCGATGTAAAAAAAAAAGAGAGAGAGAGAGAGAGAGAGTCATTTAAATCAAAAGAGTATTATAGTTGTTTTCTTTATTATTTTATTCGATAGAAATGTTCCAATATCAATATGTATTATCTAAAACCGGATACAATAATTATTAACTTTACACATTTCTTTTCATTTCGATAGCGATTTTAATTTAGAATAACAAAATAGAGTCTCGAGAACATAATCAATTGTTCATATCTTTCGTTTGTTAGAGATGTTAATATTTATAACTTTAACAAGATACACTAAAATTTACCCGCGTATTTTCATTACCTTGGTCATTTTAAATCAAAATAACAACAGAGAGCTTGGGAACAAACAATTTTTCTTAACTTGTAATATCACAGAGAGGTTTAAATTTAAGATTTAAATTTTTTTAAACATGATTCTTTTAAATGTACTCGATTATTTTCATTATCTTAGTAGTTGCAACAATCATAGAAAATCGATAATATTATAATTTGTTCGTATCTTTCATTTGGTACAGATATTTACATTTTTTAATTTCCTCAACGGTATACACTAAAATAAACCCGTGTATTTTATTACTTTTGTAGTTTTAAATGGTAATAACAAAATAATTTGAGCTTGAAAGTATATTAAATGTACCGTCCTTTGTTAAATACTAATAATAGAGATGTTTTAATGTGTAATTGTTTTCACGACTTTAGTCATTTTAGCTCAGAAAAACAAAAGGTAGCTTAAGAACACTAGTGATAATTTCCCTTATCTTTCATTGAACAGAGATGTTAACATATGTATTTTCTACAACGGGATACTTTTAGATTACCATTTCCTAAGTCCATCAAATCCAGAGTAGCAACCGACAGCTTGTGAACATAATCAATTATCCTTATCTTTCACTTGATAGCGATGTTTTAATCTATAATTTCTTCAACAGGATTCCCTCACAAAAAAAAACACAACTGGCTTTGTTTTGCCCTCATTATTTGAACACATTCAACATTTCCAAACCACCCGGCTTTTTCCCTTCAGCTCAAGATCCGACTACCCTGTGTGGGACCCATCACCGTCACATCCACACCTCTCTAGTTTCCAAACATCCCCCCGAAAACAAACTTGTGCTGGTCGAGTCTTTGTTTTCCCCCGTCCAGACGGGACCGATCGGGAGACGTTAATGATGAAGTTGTGGTACATTCGCCAACAAGTCAAATAGTAGGGGAAACAGGAGTACGTGTGCCCGTTATAGCGTAATGAGAGAGGGAGGGAGGGGGAGACAGGGGGAGAGACAGAGAAATAGAGGGGGAGACAGAGGGAGAGACAGAGGGAGAAATAGAGGGAGGGACAGAAGGCGAGATAGAGGGATAGACAGAGGGAGAGACAGAGGGAGACAGAGAGGGGAATGACAAATAGACAGCCCGAGACACAGAGGGAGAGGCAGAGGAAGACAGAGACAGAGAGATGGAGGAGAGGAAGAGAGATCGAAAGATAGAGAGAGAGAGAGAGAGAGAGAGAGAGAAAGAGAGAAAGAAAGTGGACCGGGGGTAAAGAGATAGGGCAGAGGGGTGAAAAATAGATACACAGACAGACAGAAAACGGAACGTTAATGATGAAGTTGTGGTACAATCGCCAACAAGTCAAATAGTGCGGGGGGCATGGGGGAAACTGGGTACATGTACCCGTAATAGCGTTAAGAGAGAGGGAGGGGGTGGGGGAGACAGAGGGGGAGACAAAGGAAGAGACAGAGAGAGACAGAGAGGGGGGGGGCGACAAATAGACAGACCGAGACAGAGGGAGAGGGAGAAGAAGATAGATCGAGCATGTATAAAGAGACAGAGGAGAAGGATGAAAAATAGAAAGACAGACAGAAAATGGAACGTTAATGATGAAGTTGTGGTACATTCGCCAACAAGTCAAATAGCGCGGGCGGCCATGGGGCAAACTGAGTACATTTACCCGTAATAGCGTTAAGAGAGAGGGAGGGGGTGGGGGAGACAGAGGGAGAGGGGAGGCGGAGGAAGAGGGGGGTGACAAATAGACAGTCCAAGACACAGAGGGAGAGGAAAACAGAGACAGAGAGGTGGGGGAGAGGAAGAGAAAGACAGAAAGAGGGAGGGAGAAAGGGAGAGGGAGGGGTAAAGAGACAGGAGGAATTTTTTAAGCAGAGGGGTTTTTTGTACTTTTAGTGATGAGATTGAGAGATGGTGGAGAGGAAATTTGCATTGTCAAAGAGTAGGTTGGACTTAAGAGACTGAGACATCAGAAGCTAATGGACTTGTCCAGAAAACATCTTTTTTTGGTTTTCAGGAAGAACGAGAAACGCGGGAGAAGGGAGAGAGAGAGCGAGCAAGAGTGAGAGAGATGGAGAGAGAGAAGGAGGCAGGCAATTTTTGATCGTTACGATTTCCTTCGCACGCGCCAAAAATTAAGCCAACATTTAGTTTGCAACCACATCAACAGCAACACACTTAAAAGTCTACTCACAATATGTTCTGCTGACGGAAACTGTATACGGTTGTTTTAGTGTTATTGTTTTATTCTCCAACCGTTATAATTTTTAACACATTTTTTTGTTTATAGTTACTGTAAACGGAACAAAAGAACTCGTAAGTGTATAATCGACTTCTTTCCTGAGTAATCATGTGGCGTAAATTGTACGGCTGGTCGTTGGCCCAATCAGTCATCGGGACATGTATCGAGACAAACAAGGAGTCGAGGTTCGTCTACACCGCAAAACAATCAAATTTGGTATTCGAGTACATGTATTGGCGAAACCGATCCAGTTCTATGCCAGCTGGTCTTATTTCCCAGATCGATCCCTGTTTCTATGCGACCTAGTTTTAATACGGATTGAGTTGTTGAGTTGGTTTAACGTCAAACATCAGCACTATATAGGCTATATTGTGGACGGAGCCTAAGACTGACGTCTGACAATTTTATGTGCTGGCACACACGAGACAGGTCGGGGATACCATGACTCCTGTCTCAGCCGGTCACATTATACTGACACCGATCCAAACAGTAGGGAGCGCAATCTTCAGGGCTCGAACCTGGACCTTTTGCGTCGGAAGGCGATGTTCTACCCCAGGCCCACCGCGCTCCTAGTTTTAATACGGGAAGGCGGTTAAGAGTCAGTTAGTCCACAAGGATTCGACTTACATATGCCCCAAAGACCTTCGCTGATGACATCATTCATAGCTTGCTTGAAGTTTGGACAATTTCTTCTAGGAAAGTCGTTTTTATATTGAGAACTGAACAAAGCAATAATAAAAAGTTAGCCGTGGGGGTGTACGGTTTGAGGTTAAAGAATAATTTGATGAGTGTGTTGTTGTTTTTTTCTGTCTGTTTTGCTCTGTTTGGTTAATTCTTTTTCATTTTTTGCTTGTTGCTCTGTATAATATTATGATATTGGCCAATTAATGAAGCTTAGAAGTGAGGGATCAGTAACAACAAACAAGACCAGGTTTGGAATTGATGAGGCCTGCATATTGACTTCTTCATACACGGTGCTCAAAGTTTTTGGACCGATATACCTCTACTTCTATTCTTTTTCTCTGTGTATTGCTCTCTCTCCTTTTCTCTCTCTCTCTCTCTCTCTCTCTCTCTCTCTCTATCTCTCTCTCTCTCTGTCTCTCTTTCTCTCTCTTCTATCCCTTTTCGAATTTCCTATAATTCCCTATTTTGTAGATCAACATTTCTTTTAGAATTTCTTTCCCTATTAAAATTGTCTTTATTTTAAAGAAAATGAAAAGGAACAACAACAACAAAAACAACACCCAAAATGAAACAAAGAATCATATCTATAGATGAGCAGAACCTGTAGAAAATTATACACAAAATGGGAAATCAACAACATAGTAAAGCAACAATTTTTTATTAAAAAAAAAAACACCATAAAAATTTCTGGCATAAAAGCAAAGCCCTACCCTTCAAAAACAAATATCGTGTGGAATAATACACATCAGTAATCGTTCTGATTTAATACGTTACGTCTCTTCCCGCTCAAGTCACGCGTACCAATGCGACGCTTGGGTGAGCAGAGAGCCAACCACTCCTACTGCTCAGTGCAAAACCAATTCAGTGCTAAACCAACTCAGCTGCAACTACAACCTCCTGCTCACGTCACACGTATCAATGCGATGCTTGGGTGAGCACACACTGTTCACATCGAGCCAACATTAGCCCAGGCTTAATGACGTTCATATGACTGACCTTTCAGTCAAAGACCCATCGACTTCCAGATGGTTTTGAGGGGGTAGAACATTGGCTCCCTATGCAAACGGTCCGGGGTCCGCTATTTCGCTCCCTGCTGGTTGGGTCGGTGTCAGAGACAGGAGTCAGGGTATCCCAGCCTTTTCTCGTGTGTGGCAGCACATAACTTTGCCAGACTGAAGTCTTTCGGGCCCATCCACAATATAGTCTAAATATAATGCTGATGCTGGACGTTAAACCAACTCAACTACAACTACAAACTTCCCGCTCACGTCACGCGTATCAATGCGACGCTTGGCTGAGCAGAGAGCCAACCACTCCTACTGCTCAGTGCTAACACTGTTCACATCGAGTCAACATTAGCACAGGCTTAATGACGTTCATATAACTAGCTGGTCAGTCATAGACCCATCGACTTTCAAGATGAAGGGAAGGGGGGGGGGGGGGGGGGGGGCGGTGACCCTGGGGTAGAACATCGGCTTCCGACGCAAAAGGTCCGTGGTTCGAGCCCTGGCGATTTCTATCCGTACTGGTTGGGTCTGTGTCACTTTAATGTAACCGGCTGAGGTTCTAGGGGTAGAACACCGGCTTCCGACGCAAAAGGTCCAGATTCGAGCCCTGGCGATTGCGCTTACCACCGGGGGGGGGGGGGGGGCGGCCGCTTTCCCCAACATACAGTGTAATTTACTCCCGCCCCCGCGGGGGGAGGGGGGGTCCGTCTTTCACCAATATAGCATATATATTCCTGACGTTTGACGTTGAGCGTTAAAACGAACTCAACTCAACTCAACCCGCCTTACCACCAGACCTAACGCAAAGGTATCAAACAGTGGGTGAGCGCTTTGACTAATCAGTCCCTGCTCACCCTAAGCTAGTATTAGCGGGGGGCGCGGTGGTCCTGGGGTAGAACATCGGCTTCCAATGCAAAAGGTCCCGAGTTTTAATCCTGGCGGTTGCGTCCCTACTGGTTGGGTCGGTGTCAGTATAATGTGACCGGCTGAGACGGGAGTCATGGTATCCCCGCCCTGTCTCGTGTGTGGCATACAATTGTCAGACGTCCGTCTTGGGGCCCGTCCACAAATAGCCTATATAGTGCTGCTGTTGGACATTAAACCAACCCAACCCCCAACCACTCGCCTCACCACCAGTCCTAACGCAAAGGTATCGAACAGTGGGTGAGCGCTTTGACAAATCAGCCCTGCTCACCCTAAGCTAACATTGGCATAGCAGGCTTATTAAGATCGCAAGTGGCACGTCCTAGAGTTAGAGAGCACGGGTGGTAAGCCATCAGGCCAAGGGTCTATGCTCTGTGACTTGTCTGAGCCCTTATTCGGTGGTCAGAAAAATTACGGGACGGTTGTTTTGGCTTATCTGTATTTCTCTGTGTTGGTCTCTCTTTCTGTATCTCCCTCTTCTCTTCTCCTCTCTCTCTCTCCCTTCCCCTTGCCCATCCCTTCCTTCTCTCTCTCTGTCTGTCTCTCTGTCTCTGTCTCTCTGTCTGTCTCTCTGTCTGTCTCTCTCTCTCTCTCTCTCTCTCTCTCTCTCTCTCTCTCTCTCTCTCTCTCTCTTTCCCATACGTCTCCTCTTCTCTCCTTTTCTTTACCCCTTCCTCACCCTCTCCGTTTGTCTCTCTACCTTCTTCCCTCGTCCATTGTTCTCCTCTCCTCTTCTTCCCCCACATGACTGGAACAACGGGATATCGAGCAGCCCTTCTCATAAACCTAACAGATTGGGACAGGACGAAACTAAACACAGTCGTAAGCACAAACGCGGAGGCGGAGGCGGTAGTGGTTATGAGTGGGATGGGGGCAGGTGGGCAAGGGGCGGAGCTCCTATTCGGCTCTTTGATAGGCTTTCTAAAACTTACAAGCAAAGCCACGGAAATAACCAAACCTTTGCACTCAGAGTCAAAGTGAGCCATGCCAATATACTAATAGACACAGTTTGAACATTAATTTTTACGTGGTTAGATTAGTAGGTTAGTAGGCAGTACATAATGTAGTCCTACTCTCTGAAAATCATTTCGTCCATATAAAGGTGGTCCTGGGTTAGTATATCGGCTTCCGGCGCAAAAGGTCCGGGTTCGAGCCCTGGCGATTGCACTCCCTACTGGTTGGGTTGGTGTCCGTATAATGTGACCGGCTGGGATAGGAGTCAAGGCATCCCCGCCCTGTCTCGTGTGTGGCAGCACATACAATTGTCAGACGTCAGTCTTGGGGCCCGGCTACAATATAGTCTATATAGTGCTGATGTTTAACGTTGAAGCAACTCAACAACAACAACAACAACAACAACAACAACAACAACAACAACAACAACAACAACAACAACAGTATCGAAGAGAAATCACAGATGTACCATTATCATGCCAAACTATGGTTGCTTCGAGTAATTCGGTGACTTTGCCTTGTACTGAAGTACTCCTTCGCTCTTGGTGATCGACGCCTCTATGATGCCTGAAAACGAACGAGCCTCGGTTTGGTTAAGAATCACTAATTAGAGTCTTTGTGACCGTTATTGGTGATTGGTGCCTCAATGGTGCCTGCATATTAATGAGCCTCGGTTGGGTTAACGATCTCTAATTATAGGCTTTGCGGCAGCGGGACCTATGGTGAGACGAAGACGATATGTAAAGAAATCTACACGGGCGTCGAATCATAGCTCTATCCTAGATTTGCGTAGCCAATGAGAGACCATGCCAGATAGCAGAAAACCCAGTGCTTAAAGGGTGTGATAACGTCAACCGATATCGACTCTCGGATCGTCAAACCTGTATTTGTGAATCTAAGCGCTATCAATTTGTTAACATAAGTGCACGAAACATAAGAGATTCCAGGAATTATGATGGTTGGATTTTTTTTTCATCATTGTAGGTCAGACACTCTGTCCTGGTTTACGTCTTTAAGTTTCCGAAAGGGGGTCTTAAACGGCGACGGGTTTGAGGACTAAAGACTGGCATGTTAACGTGTTGCCACACACAAGACAGTGCGCGAGTATCAGCAGCTGGTCTTGTTATACTGACATTAACCTAACCAGTAGGGGGCAAAATCCGGAGAAAATTGATAGATTGGTAACCTTGTAATCTTGGACCAGTACGCCCCCACCATACATCCCCATCACGGTCCCTTTGCTGTTCCTTTCGATTTAAAAATAATTTACACAATATTATTTCGTTTTTGTGGTGTTTTTTTTTCATGAAATCACATTTTGTCAACAATAAAAGTATACCACTTATAATAAGTAATAGCAGTAACACGGCATTAATAACAATAGCAACAACAACAACAACAACAACAACAACAACAACAACAACAACAACAACAACAACAACCACAAAACAACAACAACAACAACAACAACAACAACAACAACAACAACAACCACAAAACAACAACAAAAACGCGCGAAGAGACCAATGTTATCACTAACCCATCAGCAACCCAAGCTTTTAACAACAACAACAACAACAACAACAACAACAACAACAACAACCACAACGACCACCACCACGTCAACAACAACAACAACAACAACAACAACAACAACAACAAAATCACAAAAACCCTCAACCAACCCAAACTCACAGTTCCGGTTCATCTTGACTTCCAGACATTGGAGAAGGGAGAGAGAGAGCGAGCAAGAGTGAGAGAGATGGAGAGAGAGAAGGAGGCAGGCAATTTTTGATCGTTACGATTTCCTTCGCACGCGCCAAAAATTAAGCCAACATTTAGTTTGCAACCACATCAACAGCAACACACTTAAAAGTCTACTCACAATATGTTCTGCTGACGGAAACTGTATACGGTTGTTTTAGTGTTATTGTTTTATTCTCCAACCGTTATAATTTTTAACACATTTTTTTGTTTATAGTTACTGTAAACGGAACAAAAGAACTCGTAAGTGTATAATCGACTTCTTTCCTGATAATCATGTGGCGTAAATTGTACGGCTGGTCGTTGGCCCAATCAGTCATCGGGACTTGTATCGAGACAAACAAGGAGTCGAGGTTCGTCTACACCGCAAAACAATCAAATTTGGTATTCGAGTACATGTATTGGCGAAACCGATCCAGTTCTATGCCAGCTGGTCTTATTTCCCAGATCGATCCCTGTTTCTATGCGACCTAGTTTTAATACGGATTGAGTTGTTGAGTTGGTTTAACGTCAAACATCAGCACTATATAGGCTATATTGTGGACGGACCCTAAGACTGACGTCTGACAATTTTATGTGCTGGCACACAGGCGCGGTGGCTCTGTGGTAGAACATCGGTTTACGACTCAAAATGTCCGAACCGGGTTCGAGCCCTAGAGATTGCGTTCCCTACTGGTTGGGTCGGTGTCAGTATTTTGTTTCCGGCTGAGACAGAAGTCATGGAATCCCCGCCCTGTCTCGTGTGTGGCAGCAAATGCAATTGTCAGACGTCAGTCTTGGCGCCCGTCCTCAATATAGCCTATAAAGTGATGGTGTTGAACGTTAAACCAACTCAACAACAACAACCTCTTGAAGCGGCACGCCTGGCACTGGTTCCTGCGCACTGGGTCCACCACGCAGCTTCCGGTCTCCTTGCAGACGTACTCCAGGTTCCGGCGGATGCTGCGCTTGAAGAAACCGCGACAGCCGTCACAGCTCTTCACGCCGTAATGGCGGCCAGAGGCGCGGTCCCCGCACACCAGACACAGCTCTGCGTGCTTGCCTACCTGTCCCAGTACTTGGGGGATAGCGGGGGAAGAAAAAAATTAAACCAACTCAACAACAACAACCAAAAGTTACGGCATGTAGTTCAAATACATGTGCCATAAGTATAACATTGTGGTTGAGTTGAGTTAAGTTGGTTTGGTGTCCTTAAGTCCAGTGTTAGAATTATAAAGATAAAGCCCCCAATACTAACGTCTGACAAGTGTGTGTTCTGCCATAGAGAGACAGTACGGGTGTACCATGACTCCTGTCTCAGCCAATCACATTATACTGACATCGACCCAATCAGTAGGGCACGAAATTGGACTAATAATTCTTTGACCAATCTTGGGTTCCGATCCAGGGACCTGCCGATTGTAAGACTAACGCTCTACCACTTGCGTCCGTTCTCCCCAAGACCAGCTAGGAATTTGAGTTAGCAAGAGTTACAGAAAGTAGTGTGAACGGTCTATTAAAGTGTGTGTGTGTGTGGGATATTTGGAGGATCGTTTTGAAGATACGATGCTAATTTTGTTCTGCTTGATGTTGTTGCTTTTCTTTTCTTCGAATAATCGCTTTATTTCTTTGAATTAAAAAACAAAATCATATTATTTGGAGGATCGTTTTGAAGATAGGATGCTAATTTTGTTCTGCTTGTTGTTTGTTGTTTTTCTTTTCTTCGACTGATCGGGTTATTTCTTTGACTGTAATGTTTATTATTTCGAACAATAAGCTGGTTAAAGTTGAGCACAGAGGTGGTGTTGATAGTATAGGAGAACTCTGATATTTCTATGAAAACCTAATAATCCCCAACAAGGAAAAATAAGTTAGGATTCAAAATGGGTTATAGAAAGGTAATGTACAATATAATTTTACAACGACTCTGCCCGTGTCCTATTCCTTAATTATCAGGTTCAATGTTTTAAGGTGAAAACCCCACAAAGAATATTGAAAACGTTATTTATCGGTACACGTATTGTATGCTGTGCGATCGTCACGGCGAAAAAGGAAAACATACTGGTGACCTTGCCCTTAGACATGTTTTTTTTTCGTATTGTATCTTGGCCCCGTAAATCTATTTGTAGACACAATGGTAGATTCCCTTGCCTTATCTCCATGTTCGCTTAGTGTCACGTTATCGTAAAGTTGAGTTGAGGTGCTAGTTTAACGTTCAACGTTAGCACTTTATAGTCTATAATTATATTGGACGGGCCCCAAGACTGACAACATTTTATGTGTAATATTTTTTTTAATTCCAATATATGAAATAAAACTTTTGTGGACATTGCAATTGGGTACTCTTGTGGTGTTGTTGTTGTAGTAGTATCATGTTGTTGGGTTTTTTTAGTTGTTTTTGTTATTGTTGTTGTTTTTCTTGTTGTTGTTGTTGTTATTGTTGTTGTTGTTGTTGTTGTTGTTGTTGTTGTTGCTGTTGTTGTTGATGCTTTTGTTGTTGCTACTGTTGTTTTGGGGTTGTTTTTTAATGTCAGAATTTAAAACCAAGTGTAAGATATCACATGTTACCTTACATTTCGAAATCAAGTAATAATTAATTTTTAATCTATTCTCTTAAATCGACCACTATCATTATATTGAGTAATAAATTTAGGAAAAAAATATGTTTTTTTGCTATTTGTTTTGTTGTTGCTGCTGATTATAATGATGACGCTGGTAATGATGATGATGATGATGATGATGATGATGATGATGATGATGATGATGATGATGATGATGATGATGATGATGATGATGATGATGATGATGATGATGATGATGATGATGATGATGATGATGATGATGATGATGGTGATGGTCTTGTTTTAATATTGTTTTTGTTGTTGTAGTGGTTAAAGTTATACCGTAGGGGTAGCAGAGATAACTCGGAATATTGGCAAAATGTTTTCTGCTTATGTGCCGAGACAGATTTTTATTTAAAAGACATTCTGGAAGAATAGAAAACTGAAACCATATTTCTTCAAAAAGTTAAAAAGTTTTCCAATTCTGTATCATAAATCTAGCTTTAAAGTATTACAAATACGTTAATTAATAATTACGGAATCTCGAATTTATCCAAGCAATATTCTTTGTAAAGTTTGGGGGTGGTTTTATTTATATGAGAAACAATGAATTAAAATTTAGTAATACTCTAATATGATGTGAGATTGAGTTCCACGTAAAAACGAAACTAAAGAAGAAAAATCCCGTATTTTTGACAACGACATCTAGAAATATGGATGCCGATTCAAGAAATAAAACAACGAAATTCTAGAAAAAAAAAACAACAACAAAAACAAAGACACACACACACATACATGTACCACTTTACCAAAAACAGCCAGAACAAATGGAATACACCCACTTTCCACATTCACCCCGACAGTAAGGGGGCACTATGAAACTGCATGTGTAGTAAAATGTTGCATAGTGTATTGTCTAACAGCGTTTTCATGGACTTAACAGTGTAAACTATAGTGTAAAATAGTTATACGTACATTTGCATTTTTTTATGTATTGCCAACACTGTAGCTTATGGGTGTATAATTATTGTTGAGCATTGTTGTTGCTTTTGTTGTAGATATTTTTTTGTATTTATTTATTTTTTTTAACATGTTTTTTGTTGTTGTTGTAGATATTGTTTTTTTTTTAATTTGTTTTATTTGTTTCTTTTAAAAAACAATTTTTTAACAAAAAAGTAAAATGATATAGCCATTCTTTTTATAAGGTTGTAAACGAAAATATACAAGTCAATTTAATTAACTGAAAGACCAGTTTGTTTTCTTAGCTTTTAACAGCTTAACAGTTTAAGAAAAAGTATAAGTGTAGTTATAACTTCTTCAACAAAAAAGTAACGAAAATGCGCAAATACATGTACATGCTTGTATGTACAATCATTCTCCACGCACTGGCGTAGCGTAACGTAAGATGTTTTTAAACGAAACGGAGAGAGAGAGAGAGAGAGAGAGAGAGAGAGAGAGAGAGAGAAAGAGAGAGAGATAGAAAGAGAGAGAGAAATAGGGAAGCACAGTACATGTACATGACTGTACATTCATTACACATGCCCTAGCAGAACGCTAAGAACGCTAAGTTGTGCTGAGTAATTCCTATTGTAGGTACATTGTACATCATAATACATTCACGTACATGTATATATATACAATACATAT
>RQTK01000186.1:13056-25628 GCA_003991915.1 Elysia chlorotica
TCTCTCTCTCTCTCTCTCTCTCTCTCTCTCTCTCTCTTTCTCTCTCTCCCTTTCTTGGTTCGGTGCTCAGTATAGCGTACCCGTCTGAGAAAGGAGTACATGTACTATTTAAGTATTTTTCTGTCATCGAGTAAAGTAATGTACATCTCGTGCCTGAAACGCCTAGTTGATGACTTTGCACTTTAAGAGATAAACCAACCAGTCTTGGGGTAAAGCAAGCATGTTTTTGGTTGTCGTCCAAAGTCAGCACTATATATAGGTAACATTGTGGAAGGGCCCCGAGACTGACATCTGACAAGTTTAATAGCTCTCATCCAGAGACAGTGCAATGATGCCATGACTGTGTCATAATATACTGACACCCACCCAATCAGTAGGGGACGAAGTCATCAGAGAGGGGCTCAAACCACGGACTACGTACTTTGAAGGCCGATGTTCTACCCCAGGGCAACCGCGTCCCCCTCGAAGCATGGACTTCATTCTTCGAAAGCAGATGTCATATACCAGGGCTACCCCCCGCCCCATCCCCACTCCCGCGATGGTACAGAATGGTACAGAAGTCGACGATCACGAACCAAGGTTTAGGATTAATTTCCACTGATCCCATTAGTTCGGAGTCAAACAGTGAGCGGTGTTAACACCCTTTAAGTCAAGGTAAATGCGGAAGGTTTTTGCTTAAACGAATAACCGTTGCGCAATGGATTAGATCAACAATAGAATACGTTCGTTAGTCGTGTATTATCTACCAGAGATTAACCATAGAGAACAGAAGAGGTGATCCCAGTTACTTGTGGTTAGGGTTAATCTGAGAGATTATGGTTGATACATGTACAATGAAGTGCTAAATCAAGAACTGTACGTGTATGATTAGGACTTGTACATGGTTCCACTTTCCTATTCTCTCCCTCTCTCTCTCTCTCTCTCTCTCTTCCTCTCTCTCCCTTTCTTGGTTCGGTGCTCAGTATAGCGTACCCGTCTGAGAAAGGAGTACATGTACTATTTAAGTATTTTTCTGTCATCGAGTAAAGTAATGTACATCTCGTGCCTGAAACGCCTAGTTGATGACTTTGCACTTTAAGAGATAAACCAACCAGTCTTGGGGTAAAGCAAGCATGTTTTTGGTTGTCGTCCAAAGTCAGCACTATATATAGGTAACATTGTGGAAGGGCCCCGAGACTGACATCTGACAAGTTTAATAGCTCTCATCCAGAGACAGTGCAATGATGCCATGACTGTGTCATAATATACTGACACCCACCCAATCAGTAGGGGACGAAGTCATCAGAGAGGGGCTCAAACCACGGACTACGTACTTTGAAGGCCGATGTTCTACCCCAGGGCAACCGCGTCCCCCTCGAAGCATGGACTTCATTCTTCGAAAGCAGATGTCATATACCAGGGCTACCCCCCGCCCCATCCCCACTCCCGCGATGGTACAGAATGGTACAGAAGTCGACGATCACGAACCAAGGTTTAGGATTAATTTCCACTGATCCCATTAGTTCGGAGTCAAACAGTGAGCGGTGTTAACACCCTTTAAGTCAAGGTAAATGCGGAAGGTTTTTGCTTAAACGAATAACCGTTGCGCAATGGATTAGATCAACAATAGAATACGTTCGTTAGTCGTGTATTATCTACCAGAGATTAACCATAGAGAACAGAAGAGGTGATCCCAGTTACTTGTGGTTAGGGTTAATCTGAGAGATTATGGTTGATACATGTACAATGAAGTGCTAAATCAAGAACTGTACGTGTATGATTAGGACTTGTACATGGTTCCACTTTCCTATTCTCTCCCTCTCTCTCTCTCTCTCTCTCTCTCTTCTCTCTCTCTCTCTCTCTCTCTCTTCTTCTCTCTCTCTCTCCCTCTCTCTCTCTCTCTCTCTCTCTCTCTTTTTTTTTTTAAAGGGGATTATATTTAAATTGCAGATTGTTCTCCATTCTTAAGAACACCTGAGAGTACCTATTTATAACATTCACCTCTCACAGGTCTCTTTGCCTTCTATAATTGTTCAAGAATACAGAAAAATAATAGAAACAGCTTGAAAATAAATTTACACATTTTTGTACATGACTCCACACCCCAAAATTAGTTCTTTTCATTCCATTTCTTTGTAAATTTTTGTCAATCTTTGTCAGCAGTTTTCGCAAAACTAATTATTTTGATATTTATAAATGCCCATAACTTTTTTTTCACTGGATTCAGTTCAAATTTGACTTGCAGAAAGTTTATTTCTAAAGTAAAATATGTATAGACAGATATTTATCTAATTTAATACAGAGTGATATTTTTCTATTTTTTTCCAACATATTACTATCCCAATTTGCTCATGTATATAATTATCTATGCCACACCAAAAAATCTGCTATATTTGATCAATATACTAATCCTTCTATAAAAATTAGAAGAGATATGTCAAAATTATGTACACCACGTTTCAAATAATTTGGTTAGTCAATAAAGGAGGGAAAAAGTCTTAGGGTAAAAAAAAAAACATCGTTGAAAAACCCATGATGGCCGCCAGATTTTTTATTTTTTATTTTTTATTTTTGCGAAAAAAAAATTGTTTACCAGTCTTCATCTAGTAGTGGCCTAACACATATATCTGAGGGGCTAAACTGAGATTTTATTTTATATTTCTTTTTTGTAATGGTTGCATTTATTCACAACAACACGATGCAATAATGAGATGTGTTTGTGTTATATATCTATTTAATACATAGTTATTTCAATCCCTACGAATTTAAACCATTTTCGCGTTTAGGAATATGTGTTTCCGTCCTCCAACCTTTTAACTCCATAATTATTTTCTTCTTTTCTTATTTCACTTTTTTCATTTTTTAAGTTATGTTTCTTTGATTTACACATACAACTGAATTTCTACGATAGCCTCTCTTTGGTTCTTAAATTTAACAGGTCTTTTTGATTAATTGATTCGGATACTTTTCAGTCGATTATCTTTACATGAACAAAAGCATAACAAATCATTAACTTTCTTAAAAAAGAACTTTAAAAAAAGGCTTAAACAAAAAAGAAGAATCTAATGTGCAGGACGGATATTGTTGTTGTTGTTTTTTTGTTTGTTTTTTTTGTTTAAGTTGTTTTCGTTTTTTAATTAATTTTGTGTTTATTATTTCCAATAATAAAAAAAAACATGCGTAGTTGCTGTTTCATATTCTAGTTTTATTTTGGACATTGATGATTTTTTCTCCAAATGTTGCATGGCATTTTTCTTACATAATATGGGACAGTCACAAACTTAGATCTAGGTTGAGGCATACAGAAAAGATGAATAGACAATGCAAACTTCGTACAGATGATATGGACGGAGATCGATCCCGCACCTCCTACTAAGCACCTACTCGCTTTGCCAAGACGAAAATAACAGTGTGCTCTACCATACTGCCATCGACTTCCACAAAAAATGGAAACTTTTGACACACTGACTTGTAATCAAGGAAACTTCGCTCCAAATCCTTTTTTTTTCTTTCTTTTTTTTTGTTAAATTATTTGCTCTATAGGACTGTCAAGGATAATTATGTTAGTAATTAGATTAAAAGCACTAATTGTTATGATTAAGTCAATCCACGTCCCAGCGATGCCGATTTAGGGTTCTATTGCTATATGTATTAGAATCGTTCTTAAGACCTAGGGACCTAACTCTGTAATTAAATTAATCGTTTTGAATACCTAAAAGGCAAGGATGCAGTTATCATTCTCTATCTAAAAATTACTTTTCTTTATACTTTAGTATGAAAAACTATTTTGACCCCCCTTGTTTCGATAACGTGACCTCTATTCGTTTGGAGCTTTGATTTTGATCAACACGCTTTTAAGTGTATCATTTTGTATAATTATATATTGTATTTTGCGTACTTCATATAATTTATGACTCATATAATGTGAATGTACTAAAAAAAAAGAACAACAACAAAAAAAAACAACAAAGATCCCCTAGGGCGTACTTATTCTAGAGTTTAATAGGAAATTTTAAATCAACAGATAGCATCATCAATGGTTGTAATAAAAAGTAAACAGATCACGGCTTGAACGAAAAAAGAGAGAGATTTTGTTTTAAATGTTTTGTTCTTTTTTGTGGGTGGTTTTTGCGGGGGGAAAGGGGGGGGGGGCTTCTTGCTTTTGTAAATTTGTTATGAGTTTTTTTTTTCCTGAGGATTGTACGTAATTAGAACTCTAATGCTGTCTGTATTTTTGTGGCAGTCAGTAAGGTTTCCAGACGTTAGTCTTGATACCTGCCCGATATAATAAGTAATTGCTGACGTTGGACGTTTAATAAACCAATGAACTCAAACGTATCATCCATAGTTATTATGCTTTGATTCAGTTGGTAGATGAACAATGGATGTGGATACTTGGATACTAACTTACCTGGATGTTTGTCGCCAATGCAAGAAGTCATCCTTCCGACCTGGAATCGACTCGTGCCACTTGCCTGGGAAACACTAAAAATTCCGCTGTATAATAATAATTCTTGGAACTCTTAGAACTCTTGTTACCTGTGTATAAGTAAAAGGAGAAATTTTTACACACGATGACAATTTATCAAAGATACACAGAGGGAAAAATTTAAGAAGTAGAATTTTAATTGTTTTAACAAAAATAATAATGATATGTATACTGATCTTTCCTCCTCCTCCTCCTCTCTCTCTCTCTCTCTCTCTCTCTCTCTCTCTCTCTCTCTCTCTCTGTCTGTCTTTGGAACCTTAATTTTCTTTCAAAGGTTTCATTTCATGATGCCTAGACTGCATTACCTATAAAATTCTTCGTGAAACTTAAGAAACATGAAACGAATCTAATTGCATTGGCAGCAAAATGTATGCTGTACTTGAAAGCAAAAACATAAGTCGAGTCTACATGTTTTGTAATAACTAAAATAATATATTCATTTCATAATTGTATTTTAGGAGCAACATACTGAAGGATCATGCCATATTCTTTCTTTACTTCCCCTTGTCTCGACTTTTCCAGTGTATTAATACGCAGAAAACACGTAATTTGTTTGCTCTGATAAAATTAATCTATTATTTGTGTGACAATTTGAGAGGCTGTAAAGTCTTCTTAAATTTGTACAAACCAAAAAGAAAGAAGGAAAAATAGCTAAACGATATTTGTTTATTTTTTTTACAACAGGCCCATTGTATATTTTCGTGATTGAGTATTTTGTTAAATTTAAAACTTTTCTCAAGAAAGCGAAGAATAATTCTATTTTGTAATAAGATTTTGATTTAGTTATTTCAATTTTATTATTTTTTTAAAGGTAGTATTTCGGTTTTAAAATGTGGTAAATAACGTTAAAATAAAAAGAAGATCTGCGTTTCTTTTGTTGTTTTTTGTTGTTGTTGTTTTTTTTCACTTAAAAATACTATTGAAAAAAAGTCTGATAACACGTATTTACGATTTCCCTAATGATGGAACTAAAACTTTCAAGCCTAAAGAAATTAAAAAAAACAACAAACAAAAAACATATTTACTATGCGCAATAAATATCTGAATCATTTTATATCTGACGGATAAAAACCAGTTGTTTACATTTTTCTTTTCATGAAAATACTTTCAGGCATTCTATCAGATACTATTAAAGCTGAAAAGAGTAGCTTACAAATTTCTTATTTAAGTTATCTTTTTCTTCCTCAATATAATAAATATCTGACAGTTCGAAAGTGACATCTGTGTTGTTTTTTTAGTGACACGCATATATATATATACACATTCAGCAAGAATAAGGAGTAATTTTAATATTCCTTTTATAGTCGTATAAATAATTTAAAAATAATATTTTTTTATTCAAATACTTATCAGTAATCGGTTCGAGAGTTTTTTAATGCGATTCGGAAGGTTAAAATTTGTTAATTTTTTATTAGGTTCACATTTTCCCCTTTATATTAAAAACTAATTTGATATAATGACAGTCATATTAATTAATTCAGTAGCAGAAAAAACTTAAACATAAATTGTATGGCATAATAAATTACATATCTCCAAAATCATGTCAACTGCTTTGTTGCTGTTTTTTTTTATTGGAGCGGTATCTGATATTATATTTAAGCTCATTACATAACTTTTTCACAGAAAACACTTAATCAGATATTCTTTCGGGAATGATTTAAAAACTCAAATAAATGCCGATGATTCATATAATTATATTATTCTTTTTTCAAGATCAAAAAGTTTTAATTCCTTTATTGTCCTCAAAAAGGCACATTCCTTCTGTGGCGGTTCATATGTGGCAACATTAATTTTACACACGATGATAATAGGACATTTATAACAGAATAATTATTGTTGAGTAGTCACTGTTTTGTTGTTATTGTTGCTTGTTTGTTGTTGCTTATTTTTTTTTACTTAATTAAAGAGATTGTTTATGAAACATGAGACTTTTGTTTGTAATATTTTATTACTGAAAGAGATTGTTTTTGAAAACTGAGGCTTATGTATTGTAAAATATATATTTTTTACTTTATTGTTTATGAAACAGTTTGTGTGCTGAAATATTTTTTTACTTAAAGAGTTTTTTTTTTATGAAACACGAGTTTTTAATTTTAAAACCCAACAGTACAAATGCACTGCAAAGCCATACAAATCAAAACACTATTAAACATAAGGGCATAATTACCTCGCAAAGTCCTGGTGGGCGTGTGGTCAGCTTTGATCTGGTTCCGAACCGTTCCAGACACCAGATTCTCGTGATGTGATCAGCTTCTGGTCAGAGTCAATCGTTTGCCCTCTACCCCTCTACCCCCCTTCTCACTCCTCCAACATTTTCCACTCCTAAAACCCAATCCCAAGACCTCTGTCCACCCTTGCTCTCCTCGTATAAATGTAACCCTCCCCTTTATCCCCCTTCTCTCTCTGTCTGTCTCAAATCCCCTACATAATTCGATCGAGTCACCAAGCAGAACAGAATCTTTTGGCCCGACCCGACCCGCAGAAAGAACACGCCCTTTTAGCTTAAGGCCCCGCTCTGACCGCTCTAACCCCAGAGATCGAAGAACCAGGCCGTGGTCTCAGCCAATCACAGCGCACGGTTTCTGTGTGGGCCGGGCTGGGCTGGGGGTTTCTCTCCTCTGATCGATCTGGGCTTTGGTCTGAGAGCTCAGATAGTCCCATATAGAGTCGCTTCTAGACTTTGGATTATTACTGGCTTTGTGATCTACACGGAGAACATGTTGGACTTAATCACAACCTCTTGGGCATGGCGGTTTCTGGGCTTTAGTCTGAGAGGTTATATAGTCCCATAATTATAGAATCGCTACTAGACTTTGGATTATTACTGGCGTTGTGATCTACACGGAGTTGTTGAGTTGTTGAGTAGGTTTAACGTCCTACATCAGCACTATATAGGCTATATTGTGGACAGGCCCCAAGACTGACGTCCGAAAATTTTATATGCTGCCACACACGAGACATGGCGGGGATACCATGACTCCTGTCTGAACCACTCACATTATACTGACACCGACCCAACCAGTAGGGAGCGCAATCGTCAGGACTCGAATCACAGACCTCCTGCATCAGAAGCCGATTCATATAGATTGCCAACGCTCTACCACTTAAAACAGCTTGGCAGATGGGTCCTACTAAGAAGCGCTTAAATCTCTATACATTTTTTCGTGGCGTTGATCAGAGTAGTCTTTCTGGGCTCTTAAATAACATTATTACGTGTATTATAATTGTGCTCGTTCAGATATAATTTATTGCAATCAAAGTGCGATTGTTTTATTGGCTGTCGCTTTTTACAAAATAATATACATAAACTGTAATATTATATAAAACCTTCACCGTTCTTTTTTCTATTCGTTCTTTCTTTCTCTCTTCCTTATGTTTCTGAGTGTATGTCGCTGTCTCCGTTCCTCTGTCTGGCTGTCTGTGTCGTATTTCTCCCACCCTCTCTTCGGGTCTCTCTCTTTTCCTTTTCCCCTCTCTCCCTCTTCCCCTCTCTCTCTCTGTCTTTCACTCTCCCCCTCTTCCCCTCTCTCCCTATCTCCCTATCCCTCCCTCTCTCCCTCTTCCTCTTTCTCTCTCTATCCCTCCCCCCCCTTCTCTTTCCCTCACTCTCTCCACCTTCCCCTGTGAGGCAGCACGTACATTGCCGGACGTTCTTCTCAGTCTTGGGAGCCGTCCACAAAATAGCCTTGCTCCGGACGTTAACAAACCGACTCATTCACCCTCACTCACTAATCCCCTTCGTCTCTATCGCCAATCTTCTTGTTAACACGTGCCTTAAACACTTTAATCCCGACCTCAGAGGTCTATCTCTCTACATTTCTCTCTCTATCTGGCTGTCTATCTCTCTCTCTCTTTCTCTCTGTCGGCCTCTCCGCCTCTTTCACTCACTCTCTCTCTCTTTTCAACTCTCTGTCCGCCTCTCTTGTTCTCCCTTTCACTCCCTCTCTCTTTCTCTCTCTGCCTCTAACTTTTTGTTTGTCTCTCTCTCTCTCTGTCTCTCTCTCCCTACTTTCTTCCCGTTCGTCTTTCTCTTTCTGTCTATATCTTTCTCTCTTTCTCCCTACTCTCTGTCTTTCGCTCTCGCTCTCAACCCCACTCGGCTAAGACAGAAGTACCGATATCCCCGCCTCAGTCTCTCTATGGCGACACCTTAATTTCTCAGACATTATTCTTGTAACCCATCCACAGCATACCCTATATAATACTCACGTTGTACTCTAATTTAAACAAACTCACCCTCAGTCCCTCACTCACTCACTCATTCATCCCCTGCCAATCCAGTAGCCAACACGCGCCCACCACACTTCCTCACGACCTGAGAGCTTGCTCAGGCAACTTGCGTCACGACCCCTGATTGGCTCGCCTACCCCCACACGGAGACGGGTCTCTGGACAAACAGCTCACGGTGACTGCCCATCCAATCAGTATGATCCTCGGGGCCCAGGGCTTTATCCCAGGGCAGGGCGATTAGCGGCAACCGCAAAATTACAGTCACTTTTTTTCTTTATTCCATTGCTTCGTCTCTCTCCCTCTCTCTCTCGCTCTCTCTCTCTCTCTGTCTTTCTCTCTGTCTCTCTCTCTCTTTTTCTCTCTCGGATTAGCTGTGTCTCGCTTTCTCTTTCTCACTCTTTCTCAAATCTTGTAAACTTTAACTCTCTCCCCCCCCCTCTCCGTCTGTAACCGCCAATCTCTCCATCCTACCATTCCCTCTCCCTCTCTCCCCTCTTTCCCATCTCTCCGCCTCTCTCTCCCTCCCTCTTTCCATCTCTGTTCCTCTCTCTCCCCCTTTCTTTGTCCCTCTCCCTTAAGCTATCTCCCTCTCCCTCACTTTGTCTTTATCTCTTCCTCTTTCTGTCCCGCCCCATCTCTATTATTCTCTCTCCATCCCTCTCTCCCCTCTCTCTCTATCTATCTGCTACTCTAAACAGCACACGCCCAAGACCCTGAGAGGTCCCAGTTATGTACGCTTAGCCTCAGGCCTCAACCCCCCCCCCACACCCACACACACCCAGCAACCCAGCGCTGCTATGATTGGTCGCGTGGCTCGACCAGCCCAGACCAAAAGTTGACAAAGTTGATTGATCGATCAGGTCTCGGCGACCGACGGCCCCCCTCTCATCTCTCTCGCCCAGCGTGGTTCCCCACCCACCACGTCCGACGTTCTGCCTTCTCCCTCCAGCCCGTGTTCACACAGAACTAGCCAAGATAACAAATCGGCTGTGCCTTGTCCCACTTGTAGAGGATGTGACGAGCATAGAAACTCGGCTAACTGGACTCTTTCCTTCGTGTACACTGTATTATAATTGTAATCTGTGGTGTACACTGTACAGAAGAACGGACTGGCGGAACGCTTGTACAGCTAGCTGTGGTTAGCTGCGGTTCAAAACCTCGAAACCCACGATCGGTCTAAAATTTAATTGATTTCGAGAGGTAATGGCTGATTTGGGACTATGGATGGTGTCCCTATAGTGTGGCTGTCTGAGACAGCAGTCTTGGTAGTTACCCGCATTGTCTATGTAAAATTGTCAGTTGTTGACTTGAGTTGATTTAACGTACAGCATCAGCACTATATAGGCTATATTGTGGACGCCCCCCAAGTCTGACGTCTGACAATTTTATGTGCTGCCACACACGAGACAGCCGGTCACATTAAACTGACACCGACCCAACCAGTAGGGAGCGCAATCGCCAGGGCTCGAACCCGAACCTTTTGTTCCGGAAACCGATGTTGTACCCTAGGCCACCGCCCCCACCCACCCCTTGTTAGGCAGCACCTAAAATTGTCAGATAAAAAAAAGTAATGTCTATAATATAGCCTATAATCATAGTGCTGACGTCGGGCGTATATTAACAAACTAATTAACAAACTGCCCCGTGTATGATCAATCATCAATGCACCATCGGATCCGCCTCAGGCGTCTACAGAAAAAAGACACCCTATTTGCTTATTTTATGTCGCCGAGACTTCCTAGGAGGACGAATTCGGTGATGGGTCTTAATGGATTTATAAAAAGGTCTACTAATTTTCACCAAAGTTAATGTGCTCACACAATCTACATCCCGAACACCGCCCGGTTCTTTAGTTTAACGGGCCGGGTACTCACTCTGCGAGGACGTTGGGAGGGTGGCAAGCGATTTGGTTAATCAGTGCCGCTGGTGTCCAAGTTGATGGCACTCGTGTAGTCAGAGCACAGTATCTAACCATCTAACCATCTAGCCGACATTCGAGGCTTACGGGCCAGTTGTCCCTGGTCTCTTGGCTTCAGGAGACAATTGGCGACATCCAATGGTATGTCTTTCTCTGTCTCTGGCTGTATGTCTGTCTGTCTGTCTGTATATGTCTATGTCTGTCTTTTTTCTGTCTGTCTGTCTGTCTGTCGGTCTATCTATGTCTCTGTCCGTATCTGTCTGTCTGTGTGCCTGTCTCTCTCTCTCTCTCTCTCTCTCTCTCTCTCTCTCTCTCTCTCTCTCTCTCCCTCTTTCTCAGCCTATATCTAACCAACACTCGTGGCTCACGGACCAGTTGTCGCTGGTCTATTGGTTTTACTGGCAATAATGGTTGAAGCTTCGGCTTCAGGAGACAATCGACGACATTCAATGCTCTATTTGTGTCTCTGTCTCTGTCTGTCTGCTTGTATGTCTGTCTGTCTGTATCTCTGCCTGTCTGTCTGTCTATGTCTCTGTCTGTCTTTCTTTCTGTCTGTCTGTCTGTCGGTCTATCTATGTCTCTGTCCGTATCTGTCTGTCTGTGTGCCTGTCTGTCTGTCTGTCTGTCTGTCTCTGTCTCTGTCTCTGTCTCTCTCTCTCTCTCTCTCTCTCTCTCTCTCTCTCTGTCTCTCTCTCTCTCCCTCTCTCTTAGCCTGTATCTAACCACCTAACCATCTAACCATCACTTGCGGCTTACGGGCTAGTTGTTCCTGCTCTCTTGTCTTTACTGGCAATAATGGTTTCAGGAGACAATCGACGACATTCAATGTTCTGTTTGTCTCTATCTCTGTCTGTCTGCTTGTATGTCTGTCTGTCTGTATCTCTGCCTGTCTGTCTGTCTATGTCTCTGTCTGTCTTTCTTTCTGTCTGTCTGTCTGTCGGTCTATCTATGTCTCTGTCCGTATCTGTCTGTCTGTGTGCCTGTCTGTCTGTCTGTCTGTCTGTCTCTTTCTCTGTCTCTCTCTCTCTCTCTCTCTCTCTCTCTCTCTCTCTCTCTCTCTCTCTCATTCAGCCTATATCTATGTTCCCCCTCTATCTAGCACTAATTTGAAAAGAACTTATAGCCACTCCCTCCCCTATACACTCCTGCTCCCTCTATACTCTCCTTCATCTTCCAATCCCACTCTCTCTCTCTATCTCATTCTCTCCCTTCTCTCTCCGCATTTTTATTTCCCCGTCTCTATGGCACTGCCAACTTCTGAAGACACTTACTCCATCGTCACCAACCCCCAAATTCCACCTCAACCCTCCCCTCCTCGCACCTCCTCTCCCCTCCTCTCCCCTCCACTCCCCTCCGTCCACCCTAGCTCTTGACTGTCAGTGCGACTCACGGTGGGCTCTCACGCGCCTCTCAAGTGCTCACTCTCCCACACTATCCTACCACGACCCGACACAATAGACCGCGCGCCAATTAAAGCTCGCCTCTCGCTCTGCCCGCACGCGCTATGGGTTGGACTACGCCAGGCGATGAATTCAATGCAAGGCAGGGGTGCTAAATAAAGATCGAAGTGTTGGTTTGGTGGTTTACAAGTTTAGACGCCTACGTGGAGAGAGAGAGGAGGTGGAAAGAAAACGGAGAGAGAGAGAGGGAGGGAGAGGAGGAAAGAAGAGAGAGAGAGAGAGAGGAGAGAGAAAAGAGAGAGATGTAAGAAGGAAAAAGATAAAGAGAGCTACGAAGAGAGAGAGGTAGGAGAGAAAGAGAAAGAGAGAGATGTAAAAAAGAAAAAGAGAGAGAGCGTCGGAGAGAGAGAGGAAAGAGAAAGAAAAGAGAGACAGGAGGGGGAAAGAAAAGAGGGAGAGGGGAGTAAAAGAAAATAAAGATACATGTAAGAAAGAAAGAGAGAGAGATAGCAACGGAAAGAGAGAGAGAGAGAGAGAGAGAGAGGGAGAGAGGGAG
>RQTK01000186.1:25847-47758 GCA_003991915.1 Elysia chlorotica
GGGAGGGGTGTTGGGGGGGGGGGCAGGAAAACTCAAGTGGCTAGTGTCACCAGTGTCATGAAGTGGTCGAGAAGGTGAGTACTAGCGGCCTCTCCAATTAACTCACACTCGGAGTCGGGACCCCGCGGGCCTGGCTGGCGTCAGACCGACCGCAGCAAACACTTGACAGACCGCACTGAGGGTGGAGAGAGTGAGAGAGAGAGAGAAAGAGAGAGAGAGAGAGAGAGAGAGAGAGAGAGAGAGAGAGAGAGAGAGAGAGAGAGAGGAGAAAGAGAGAGAGAGAGAGGGAGAGAGAAAGAGAGAGAGGGAGGGAAAGAGAAGGAGAGAGAGAGAGTGAGTGAGAGAGGGAGAGAAAGGGACTGAGAGGGACAAAAGCACAACGACTTATATATCAACAGGACTGCCTGTTTCATAATCGCAGAGGTTTGATAGAGCAAAGAAGAGGGGAAAGGTTTGGGGGGTGCGAAAGAGCCGTTCAAAGGAATGAGTGAAGAAACTAATTCTAAAGTCTTCAGGAGCTGTTTGAGAAACGATTAGACCCCACACTCTCTACCACTGAGCACCTCGGCCACTCTTTACGGTTTTCTGTGCTTCGAGCACAACTCAGATTCGAACGTAACAGCTGATTAAGAAAAAGAAAAAAAAAAACGATTTATGATGACCGAGACCACAAAGTACTTTCAGAAAGTGTAAATAGTGAAAAGTTTCCACGGCAAGATTCTGGGTATAGATTTCGAGCCCTATTTTGGAGGCAACAAATTAAAAAAAACCAAGTTATGTGTCCCCTGCCCATTTCCATTCTCTGCTTTACGGGGAAGATTTTGGGTCTAATTATAATGCGCGTTAGGATGATTAAGGCGCATGTCTCCTTCTTTAACCGCTTGAGTGTTGGGGTGTTGAATCCCACCCCTATTTTGGAGGCAATAATGCAAATATTAAGTTATGTGTCCATTACATTCTACCATGATTAGTTGCCCACTTCCATCAACTGGTTCAAATCATCATCTTTCGACTTTGTGACTTTTAGAACATTGTTCATTGTAGTTTGCTTTAAAAGATATGACAATTTTATAGATAGCCATCCTCTTTGGGTGCATTATTTCGAAAATTTTACCTGAGCACCCAAGTAGTTAAATCCTAGTTAAAAAAAAACCCAACCGCTTTAATTTCAATGAGCAATTAATAGAGTGAGAACACACCACACGTCAGCTTCTTGTATCAAAAGCACTGTGAGCTCTTCTTGTGAAGCGTCTCACTAAATCTGTAGTCTTTGGTACATGTACTATAAAGAAGAGCGTCCATTGAACTAGTTAGTCCCTGTACGAGTCATCATTCTTTGCTGGGTGAGTATATTTTACTGAAAATTTCCTTGTTTACTGTTTGTTTTACTATAGGGAAAAACTGAAACTTTGCATAGAAGGTGAGTAGAGTCTATTGAATCTCCCGTGCAGTTTTACTTAGGATACGTGAGTACAAATACACGGCACATCTGACAACCTTTGGACAAAAGAAAGTATTTGTAGGCGTTTTCTCACACTAATAATTAGCTACAATGTAGATTTTAATCACTGGTTGAGTTGGCAGTTCTGACGTTAGATTCACAAATGTTGAGGCTGTAGTAGTGATTTTCAATGTGTCAGTAGAAACATTGAGTCCAGCTGATTTTACGTTTTGGATATCTTTCTACAAGTTTGAATTTCTACATCTATCAGTTCAATTCTCTCGAATCGGAGACCACAGGATATCAAGAAAATTTTACACTCTGCGTGTAATTTTAACAGCTATACTTGTGGGTTTGAAATAGAGAAAACAGAGTCTAGATCTACTTCTGTGTGTGGCCCAGTAGAAAGTCACGTAGAAGGAAGAGCAATGGAAGACCTAAAGTGCAAAGCTACCTTTGTTGTTCTTCTCCAACTATGGGCTTTTACACTTGGACAAGTGCGAGGTAGGAACTACTATGTTTGATTGAGGAAAAATTGTTATAATCTTACTTGTTTGGAAAGAGTTTTGATCATTGAGGGAAAATCTTCCGTATAGGTACTGACTTTTTTTTATTCACAGTAAAAAAAAAAAAGTATATAACATATATTTTTAGAAAACAGAAACCTCACTACCTATACGGAAGACTTACCCCGTGACTTCTATACAATGTACTAGCAGTACTTAAACATGTACTGTATCTTAATTTGTTAGAACTAGTATAATACAACTCCATAGCTTATCCGCCGGCCCTTACAAAAAGTCCCAAAGAAAAGTAAGCTTCTTGGTCTGATAAGCCTTCTGGTATTTATGTCGGTGGGTTTGGATGAATATTTATTTTCCTGTCTCTGGTTGACAAAACGGAGCTTTAGATCAAACAACGGCATGTGTGGGCTAAAGGTAACTGACTTTAAACTATCTGTAAATGTGTCGGAAAGTTACATGTATATGTATTAGGTACATTTATGTTGTTTACAACAGCATACTAATCTGAAGAAGAAACTAGGGAAGAATTATGAGTGTGTGAGTACCAAAGTGTCCATCTGATCTCTCAGATGAGTACCCATTAGCAGTTGAAAGAGGGTTTCGTTTTATAACGATATGGAGAGATTCATAGTTGCTATTACTCAAAACTAGTTCCCATTCAGAAGTCTTACCAAGAATCCATAGACCATGGTATAAGCTTTTTTTTTTTACACAAATGACTTACTATGCTTTGGTTGTAAATTTGGTAGTACATTGTACACGAATAAGACAAGGATTAATATCGACCACAAATTTAAAAAAAAAAGACCTACTTTTCCTATTTAGAAACTGTTAATCACGCACCCATTAATCAAACATACAGGTATTAGTAGAATTCAACCGGCATGGGTAAGAGAAGTGAATTTTTTTTTTAGTTTTAAAACCTCTGAGATTTTAGGTAAAATAGGGGAAACAACTGTAGAAAAATGGCTTGAAAGAACTATGTAAACTAGAGAAATATAGATATATTTCGCCCTAACTACCATTTCGATCTCACATTTTGGCTAATCAAAGCTATGTAATGATTATGATGATTTTGATTTTCAAGTGGGGGCGCAGTAGCCCTGGGGTAGAACATCGGCTTCCGACGCAGGAGATCAGTGGATCGAGCCCTGGCGATTTGGTCCCTTAAAGATTGAGTCTGTGTCAGTTTAATGTGAGCGGCTGAGACGGAAGTCGTGGTATCCCCGCTCTGTCTCGTGTTTGGCAGCACACAAAATTGTCAGACGTCAGTCTTGTAGTCCGTCCACAATATAGCTTATATAGTGCAGACTTTGAACGTTAAAACAAACTTAACTCAACTCAGCCTGCGAGGGGCTAAAATATACTGTGGACGCGTCACTTTAGGTAGTATGAAGCTAATCATGTATTCCTTAATTTTTTTTATGGCTAAGCACCTTGTTTTTTGATGAATAATGTTGGTGCCAACTTTTTTTTTAGTTTTAAGTTTTGCGCTGTACAAGACTTCCGAATAAGTACTGGTGCGTAAGTTAGTAGGTTAGTACACTATTGGTGGAAATGACCCACTGGATTTTGAAGGAAACACTTGTAGTTCGTAAATGGGTAGAATCTACATAACTATTCGGAAGTCTTGCCAAATCGTTTTTGAAAAAATACATCAAGAGACCCCCCCCCCCCCCGCCCTGAAAAAAAAAAACAAAACAAAAAAAGAACAACAAAACAAAAAAAACAACAAAAAACACTTTTTCCCCCTTCCAGGTGAGAACGCGTCGGTGATCTACGCTACCCAGCACCAGATCGCCATACTGGACACGGCCCAGTCCAAGGTCACTGTCCTCCAGAACAAGCTCAACAGCGTCCAGGCTTTAGGTAAGGCATAATGTTGGATCTGCTTGATTTTTTGTTCGACATCAACTTTTGTTTGATCTGTTACAATGACTTGGCACGAAGGCTTCGTGCAAATATCAACCAAATTCACCGAAATTAACAAGCGTTTGAATTTAGAATCAATGTGAGCTATTTCATCAAAGTTGCAAGCACAATTGGGAAGTTTTACATTATTGGGCTTGCAGGCTGAACAAAAACTACTCTTGAGTGTTATTCTGTCCCAACTATGATAGAGATGATCCATGTTACATTTTCTGGAGGGCGCGGAGACCCTTGGGTAGAACATCGGCTTCCGACACAGGAGGTCCAAGGTTCGAGCCATGGCGAGGTCGCTCCCTACTAATTGGGTCGGTGTCGTTTTAATATGATCGGATGAGACAGGAGTCGTGGTATCCCCGCCCTGTCTCATGTGTGCCAGTACATAAAATTGTCAGACGTCAGTCTTTGGACCTGTCCACAATAGAGCCTATTTAGTGCTGACATTGGACGTTGAACCAACTCAACAATATAAACCTCCTAAAGTGCATTTGATACTTCTTAACCCGTTGCAAATAATTCAAATGATCCAGATCATAACTTGTGCCTGATTGACCATGGTTACATGTCATATTACCAACTAACCAAACGTTCCTCTTCCAGCGGTAGACTATGAGGGGCGTCGTATGTTCTGGACAGAGAGCGGGGGAACAGTCCAGTCTGCCGTGTTCATGGCGAAGTTTGACGTTGCTATGGCAACCAAGAAAACGGTGGCCATGTTTGGTAAGAAGATAGCAATGATTACCATAATTAATAGGCCCTACATGTTATTGCAATACATGTTCTGATGTATAGTCAATTGTTTACATTAGTACGCACAGCTAAGGGGGCGCAGTGACCCTCGGATAGACCATTGGCTTCCGACGCAAAAGGTTTGAGTTCGAATCCTTGCGATTGCACTCCCAACTGGTTGGGTCGGTGTCTATTTAATGTGACAGGCTGAGACAGGAGTCATGGTCGCCGTATAGGACCCCCCAGGGGAACCTAGGAGACGTTAAACCCGGAGAGAGGGAGAGAAGGAGAGAATTCTCTCCCTCCCTCTATAGAGAACAAGAGTCATGGTATCCAGGCCCTGTCTCGTGTGTGGCAGCACACAAAATCGTCAGACGTCAGTCTTGGGTCCCGTCCACAATATAGCCTATATAGTGCTGATGTTGGACGTTAAAACGAAATCAACTCAACTCTTAGGTCGTGTACTACTTCATACTGGGGCTATACGTGAATCGTTGTTTACTTGTATTTATTTTGTTCTACTCAGGGTTAAAGAATCCCTCTGGATTGGCCTTTGATCCAAGACAGAAGAACCTGTACATTTCTGACAGCGCTCTTCCCGCCATTTTGGCTTGTCGCACCCAAGCCCCGCCCCTCACACCGTCTTCTGCAAGAGGCCCCGCCTTTGGTCCCGTCCCTAACCAATCAGCGAGCTCGGTGGGCGGGGTCTTTGATCTAAGTATGGACTTCGTTTGTGTGGACGTCTATAATGCCCCGATCTTGCAGCGTCCTATGGATTTGGCGCTAGACCACACAAATGGGTGAGTAATATTTTATTGTTGCTGTTGTTTTTGTTATTGATGTCGTTGTTGCGGTTGATATTGTTATTGATGTCCTTGAGGTTGTTGTTTTTGATGTTGTTGTTGTTGTTGTTGTTGTTGTTGTTGTTGCTTTATTTTCGTTTTCCGCTAAACGCAAGTGAGAGAGAGAGAGCGAGCGAGGGAGAGCGAGATAGAGAGATAGATAGATAGATAGAGAGAGAGAGAGAGAGAGAGAGAGAGAGAGATTCGCCCTAGGTTTAAAGTCTCCTATGTTTCCCGGCCTGGCGTATCCTATGCAGCAAAAGATGCACACTGTACTATCACCAGTCACTGTTTATAGAACAGTGAAGGATATTGACGATTACATTTTCTCTCCCACAAAGACATGGCTTGCATACCCACATCTTTTACTGTTTTCTTCCCACCCTACACCTTTCCCATACTAGATATCTCTACTGGATAGACCTCGGCCAAACACCTCAGATCGTACGTGGTCAAGCCGATGGCATCATAGATGGACAGCTGAGTGGAAGGGGGTTCAAATCCCAAAAACCATCAGCCTTGGTATCGACCCGGCTCATGCGACCCTGTAGCCTGTCTCTGGACATTCCTTCACAGACTCTCTTCTGGCTAGATTCTGGACTCGACGTCATCGAAAGCATAGGACTGGATGGCCGTAACAGAAAGGTGAGTGTATATTATGCGACACACACGACGATTACAGGTGAGATAAGCATGCCTCTTCGGCAGGGGGAGGGGCGTGGTGCTCCTGGGGTAGAACATTGGCTTCCGACGAGAAAAGGTCCGGATTCGAGCCCTGGCGATTGCGCTCCCTACTGGTTGGATCGGTGTCAGTTTAATGTGACCGGCTGAGACATGAGTCATGGCATCCCCGCCCTGTCTCGTTTGTGGCAGCACATAAAATTGTCAGACGTCAGTCTTGGGACCCGTCCACAATATAGCCTATATAGTGATAATGTTAGACGTTAAAACCAAATCAACTCAACTCCTCATGTCGTGTACTACTTCATACTGGGGCTATACGTGAATCGTTGTTTACTTGTATTTATTTTGTTCTACTCAGGGTTGAAGAATCCCTCTGGATTGGCCTTTGATCCAACACAGAAGAACCTGTACATTTCTGACAGCGCTCTTCCCGCCATTTTGGCTTGTCGCACCCAAAGCAGGGGGGGGGGCGAGGTGGCTCAAGTTGTCCCCAGTTGGAGACCAATGATTGGTAGAAAATTTATTTGCCCAGGTCTCCCCGCATGGTCTCGTGTGTGACAGCACATTATATCGTAAAAAACTACGATCGGTCAAAAACACTTGTTAAATTTTGTCTGCTACTGATTGGGTTGATGTCAGTATGATGTGGTCGTTTGAGAAAGGGGCCATGGTATCCGAGCATTGTCTCTATGGGATAAATGTGTAAAATTGTCAGACGATGGTCTTGGGGCCATCCACAATATAGGCCATATAGTAATGAAGTTGGACGTTTTGCAACCAAGTTGAACTTAATTATGTGTGGTAGGCTTTGGGGTTAATTCAAAGTAAAAGTTCTATCACTATTTAGACCATTTAAAGTATGACACTATTATTGAATAGTCAGCATGCGTCTACTCGTTCATATCACTACTACCACTACCCTTTCCCCGTCTGTCTCGCGTGTGGCAGCACATACAATTGTCAGACGTCCGTCTTGGGGCATGTCCACAATAGAGCCTTTATAGTGCTGCTGTTGGACGTTAAAACAACCCAACCAACCAACCAAGCAACCAAACCTTTCCCCTTTGCTTTCAGGTAATACACAGCACAGAGAATCAGCGTCCATCCGCGTTGGTGGTGGTTGGGGATCGAATCCTGTGGGCCATAGGACGGCCACCGTCCATCAGACAGACTGACCTACAGAGGAACGGTGTGGAGGTTAGGAAGGTCCATGGCCTTGAGGATGACGTCACCGCTATGGCTGCACTTCAGCAGAGCATTGATACAGTCCCTCGTGAGTTACATTATTACATGTTTTAGACCATAGACTTCTATGATAACAATACTTAACAGAGTGCGAGACACAGACTACCCTCTCCCTCCCTCTATCTCCTCCCCATCTCTCTCCACCTCTCCCTATCTCTATACCTTCCTTTCTCTCTTCTTGCCATCTCTCTTCCCATCTCTCTTCCCATCTACCCCTTCCTTCCTCTCTACTATCTCTTCCTCTCTCAATTTTTCCGTCTCTCTCTCTCCCTTTTTCCTTCTCCCACTCCCCCTCCCCCTATCTCTCTTCCTCTTTCAGTTTTCATGTCTCTCTCTTTCTCTTTCTCTCTCTTACCCCACTCTGAAACCCACAATCGGGTCAAAAATTGATTTGTCCAACTTTGTACTCGATGGGTGGGTAGGTGTAAGTATATCGTGACCAATTGAGACAGAGTCAATATCACTCTGGCACTGTGCCGTAAAAACACTCACCCACTCTGTGTAGCAACACAAATTGTAAGACGTTTGTCTTGAGACCCATTCACAATATAGCCCAAATAGTGCTTACATTACACGCTAAGCAACAATCTCAAACCCAAAGAAGGGCGCAGTGGTCCAGGGGTAGAACATCGGTTTCCGAAGCAAAAAGTCCCGAGTTCGAATCCTGGTTGTTGGCGTTCCCTACTGGTTGGGTCGGTGTCAGTATAATGTGACCGGCTGAGATAGGAGTCATGGTATCCCCGCCCTGTCTCGTGTGTGGCAGCATAAAACAAAAAAATATCCAACCCAACCCAACTCAAACTCAAAACTGTATTTTTCTCCCAGGTTCAAACGCCTGCTTGTCCAAGCCTTGCACTCGACTGTGTCTACTTGGGCACAACGGATCTTCTGTCTGCGCATGTCCGGATGGACACATTCTCAGTGACCGCAATGGGAAGTGTACACGTAGGTTTCCCACCTCTTCACCTCACTTGCCAAATGACCTATCTTATTTTTTAAATACTAAAAATTTAGAGTATTTTACAAATAAGACAATAATTATGCAACTAAGGTGACCACCTTGTCCTGCATTGATTTATTTTCATTGCTGTTAAAGGGAAATTTTGTAGGCATAACATATAGCGAAATACTTTCGTCGTATCTGATTTATCATTTTTTAAAGCCAAGTAACATACTTGTAAGTAAGAGTCTAAACTTTGCTACAATACCTTTTAATGACAGATGTAATAAGTAGACGAGAAAAAATCAACCTTTGCTGTTGTTCTCTTTTTAACTTTTACAATAATCATACACATTGCATTAAAAATTTCGTGTCAGGGAAAGAAGTGCCTGAATTAAGTAGCTTGCTTTTATTGAAAGTTTAGTGCCAGGAATCAATTCATATCGAGGTCTTCCTAAAAATTCTAAAGATGTCGCTATGCTGAACTGCGCCGTTTATTTATTTATTTTTTGCTGTTTATTTTTGTTGTTGTTGCTGTTGTTGTTGTTGTTGTTGTTTTTGTTGTTGTTGTTGTTGTTGTTGTTGTTGTTGTTGTTGTTGTTTTTGTATGTTTGTCTTCGTCGTTGTTGTTGTCATTGCCGTCGTTGTTGTTGTTGTTGGTGGTGGGGTTGTTGTTGTTGGTGTTGGTGATGATGGGGTTGTTAACATACCTTTTTATTAACATACCAACTGATAACAAATCATGTCATTCCTAAAAAAAACTTCCAAAATTCCCTAACAGCCAATAATGACGCCCCTATCCTATACGCCGCTTACAAAGATGAGATCCTTGCCTTAAGTCTCGCCCGCTACGGCACGCTATCCCCCCACACGGTCCGTACCAGTGAGATGAGGAACGTGTACGCCCTGGAGCACCTCCCCGTCTCCGGCGGTATCCTCTTCACGAGCTTTGAGGCCAGGCAGGGAGGCCTGGGAAAGTCGACCATATACAGACTATCTGGTAGCCCTAACACAAATGGGTGAGTTGAGAATGCATGGTACATGTATCAGTTATATTGTAACAGTATTGGTTATATTGTAACAGTATTGGTTATATTAAAACAGGTATTAAAACTTATAAAGTAAAAGTTTCGAGACCAAAGAGGGAGGTCTGGGGAAGTCCACCATATACAGACTTTCTGGTAGCCCTAACAAACACGGGTGAGTTTCGGTTATATTGTATGAGAATTAAAAAGTAAAAAGGTTTGAGAACAAGAGGGAGGTCTGTGGAAGTCAGCCATATAGACTAACACAAATGGGTGTTTAGTACACGCAGTATCGGTTATATTGTAACATGTATTAGAATTATGAAGTTGAAATATATTTCAAGACCAAAGGGGGAGGCCTGGGGAAGTCGACCATATAGAGACTTTCTGGTAGCCCTAACACACACGGGTGAGTTTGGTACCTGCAGTATTGGTTATATTGTAACAGGTATTAGGATAATAAAGCTAGAAGTTCCGAGACCAAAGAGCGAGGTCTGGGGAAGTCGACCATATACAGACTTTCTGATAGCCCTAACAGAAACGGGTGAGTATCATTTATAGTGTAGCAGGTATTAGTTATAAAGTAAAAGTTTCGAGACCAAAGAGGGAAGTCTGAGGAGTCGACCATATAGACTAACACAAATGGGTGAGTTTGGTACACGCAGTATTGGTTATATTGTAACAGGTATTACTATTAGGATTATAAAGCTAGAAGCTTCGAGGCCAAAAAGGGAGGTATGGGGAAGTCCACCATATACAGACTTTCTGGTAGCCTTAACAAACACGGGTGAGTGTCGGTTATATTGTAACATGTATTAGAATTATGAAGTTAGAAGTTTCGAGACTAAAGAGTGAGGTCTGGGGAAGTAGACCATATAGACTAAGACAAATGGGTGAGTTTAGGACACGTGGTAACGGGAGACAGGTATTAGAATTATGAAGTTAGAAGTTTCGAGAGAAAAGGAGGTCTGGGTATGTCGACCATATTCAGACTTTCTGGTAGCTCTAAAACAAACTGGTGAGTGTGATACACGCAGAATTGGTTATATTGTAACAGGTATTAGAAATATGTTACAAATTTCAAGATCAAAGAGGGAGGTCTGGGGAAGTCAACCATAAAGACTAACACAAATGGGTGAGTTTGGTACACGCAGTATTGGTTATATTGTAACGGGTATTGGGATTAAGCTAGAAGTTTTGAGACAAAAGAAGGAGGTCTGGGTATGTCGGCCATATAGACTTTCTGGTAGCCCTAACACAAAGGGTTGAGTATTGGTTATGTTGTAACAGGTATTAGAATTATGAAGTTATAAGAGAGAGATCTGGGGAAGTCTACCATATATAGACTTTCTGGTAGCTCTAACAAACACGGGTGAGTATTGGTTATATTGTAGCATGTATTAGAATTATGAAGTTGAAATATATTTCAAGACCAAAGAGGGAGGTCTGGAGAAGTCCACCATATACAGACTTTCTGGTAGCCCTAACACACACGGGCGAGTTTAGTACACGTGGTATCGGTTATATTGTAATAGGTATTGGGATTATAAAGCTAGAAGTTTGGAGACCAAAGAGGGAGATCTGAGGAAGTTGATCTTTATACAGAATGTCTGGCCTCTCTAAGACAAACGGGTGAGTTGAGTATAATCCTTATATGACACCTCGCTCTCCCTCTCTCTCTCTCTCACCCACTCTCAACCCCTTCACTCACAACCTCTTTTACTCTCTCTCTCTCTTTTGTTGGCCTTTTTTAAAACCAATATACAGTTCAATGTAATGAATAAAGACCATAATTATCTTGTATGCCCAATACATTTATTATTTGATTATAAGATCCATACCCATACAGCTTTCATCTTCGTTAAAATCCATTAATGTATCTATATCCCAATGCCACACGATAAATTAAACAATTGTTTATTGTAGCAAAATGTATATCCACAACTGTTGAATGTTTCTATTTATAGACCATGGCGAAGTACAGTATTGGTTGATGGCGCTGGAACGGTCGATTGCCTGGTCGTTGACGAACTTGGGCGACTTATCTATTGGGTAAATCGACAAAAGGTGAGATGTTTTACAATTAAGTATACAGAATACAAAAAACTGCATTTGTTCCATTGCCTCTCAAAATAGAAACATAAGGGAGGCATTTATATACATTAGATGATTATATTATAGTTACTAATAATCTTCATACAAATATACAAATAGAAAAAGGAGCATCAATTATAGTAATTAACGTTATAAACATATCAAATAGTTGTGATTGTTTAAATATATTATATGTATAGAGACTCGCAATTTTACAATATTTCAAGTTAGTTATCAGTAGAGAGATAAGACAATAAACATAAAAGGTGAGTCCATCAGTATAAAGAGGAGTCCATCAGTATAAAGAGGTTTTATCAGCATAAAGAGGAGTTGATCAGTATAAAGAGGAGTTGATCAGTATGAAGAGGATTCGATCAGTATAAAGAGGAGTCCGTCAGTATAAAGAGGAGTCCGTCAGTATAAAGAGGAGTCCGTCAGTATAAAGAGGAGTCCGTCAGTATAAAGAGGAGTCCGATCAGTATAAAGAGGAGTCCGTCAGTATAAAGAGGAGTCCGTCAGTATAAAGAGGAGTCCGTCAGTATAAAGAGGAGTCCGTCAGTATAAAGAGGAGTCCGTCAGTATAAAGAGGAGTCCGTCAGTATAAAGAGGAGTCCGTCAGTATAAAGAGGAATCAATCAGTATAAAGATAATTATATCAAGCAGTATGAAGATAAACCAGTAAACAAAGATGAGTCCATGCGTATAAAGATAAATTTAAAAATCTTCCATCTTCTCCCAATGTCCAGGAAATCATAGAAGTTGCTTCCATCGATGGTCAGTTTAGATCCAGACTGATGGCCGAGGACATAAAGAAGCCGTACGCTATAGCACTGGACACTGCCATGGGGTAAGAATGTAAAGTTTGTATTCACTTCATCCTAAGCCTTTGGTTTGCCATAAACGTTTTACCGTCAACAATTATTGCGTTTCCAGTTTATTTCATATCTTTAGGTAAAAAGAAATGGACCACCTCCCATTGTGTTACTACAAAACTCTGATCGACATCCCTCTCTCACTTCCTCTCTCTATATCTATCTATTTATCTTTCTCCTTTTTGTTTCGACCATCTCTCTATCCCTGGGAGGGAGGGGGCGTTGTCCTGAGGTAGAACATCAGAGCTCTGGCGATTTCGCTCCCTACTGGTTGGGTCGATACCAGTTTAATGTGACTGGCTGAGACAGGAGCCATGGTATACTCACCCTGTCTCGTATGTGGCAGCACATAAAATTGTCAGACGTCAGTCTTGTAGCCCGTCCACAATATAGCTTATATAGTGCTGATGTTGGACGTTAAACTAACTCAATAACTCAACAACTACTCATCCCCGCCCTGTCTTGTGTGTAGCAGCACATAAAAAGTCAGACGTCAGTCTTGGGGCCCGTCCACAATATAACATATATAGTGCTGATGTTGGACGTTAAACCAACTCAACTACTCAACTACTATTTCTATCTTTTCTGTCAATTATTACTCTCCTATCTCTTTCTCCCTCCACCTTTGTCGCACTTTTGTCACCTTCTATCTCTCACACTCTCTCGCTCTCTCGCTTGCTCTCCCTCTCTCCCATATCTTAAACTGTCTCTTTGTACACAGTCTACACTTATCTTTTAAACAGCATATCGCCCAGCCCCGCTTCAAATTTCACCTACCGTCTTTCTATCATTTTATTCATTAACCCCTTGCATCGCTCCACCACAGGGTTCTGTACGTCTCCGAGATGACTGGACAGGCGACCATCGAAAGCTGTCACGGGGACGGGTCCCTCTGCCTGACTCTGGTGTCCTCCGGCTTGGTCCGACCCAACGCCCTGGTTGCTATGGGAGTCGACCTCTACTGGACAGATTCCGGGTCAGGTGACGTCAGCTCTGTGGACATTTACACCCTGAAGGTCACTCAACACGCTATGTAAGTTTTGTCTATTTCTTTAATCTGGTTTTGTTCGTTTTGTATTCGTTTTTAGTTTTTGTTTTTGTTTTTGCTTTTTTGTTGTTGTTGTTGTTGTTGTTTTGTTGTTGTTGTTGTTGTTGTTTTTTTTTTGTTTTTTTTTTGGGGGGGGGAGCAGGGGGAGGTAGCTTGTTCAGCAACAGGCAGAGCGCATGCCTTCTACTCTGCAACTCGTGGGTTTTAATCCCAATAAGACCATCTTCATTTCTAAGAGTGTTAAGTTGGGAGGGGGTGGCTCAGTGTTGTCTATTATAAGCAACTTCCATTCCGGAAAAAAAACATTATATATAATAATTATCTGAAAAATAAGGGAAATAGGGGTAATGGTGATATCTAAAAAAAATTATTGGCCATTCTTCTTCTTTTAGTAAAACCTTGATTCTTTCCATAACTATTTGGGTATTCATCTACAAATCTTTCCACCACCTCCATCCACGCCTACCAGTGGTCGCCACCTTCCACACTCCCTGGCTGTCTCTGACACAGTCCTGCTATGGACGGAACTACAACAACATCCTCAACACGAGAAGGAGGATGAGGAGGATGTGGAAGATGGCATCATCTTCTACGTAGATCTCTATGTGGAGGGCCACCCTACAGGCCTCAAGATGCCAGAGCCTACAAAGATCAGGACGGGGAGAAAAGGAACCCCCAGCATCGTTGTGGCCAGTTCACGCCACCGTGATTTGGTTTCTGAACATGGTGAGTCTATACACGTACCTATAGCGTTAAGTTGTTGTTTTTTTTATGAGGAACTAGAATTTATAACTGAGCTAACTGAGTTCAAGCCCTGTAAATTGCGCTCCCTACTGGTTGGGTCGGTGTCAGTTTAATGTGACCGGCTGAGGATGGAGTCATGGTATCCCCGCCTTGTCTCGTGTGTTGCAGCACATAGAATTGTCAGACGTCAGTCGTGGGGCCCGTCCACAGTATAGTCTATATAGCGCTGGCGTTGGACGTTAAACCTACTCAACAACAACAACAACAACAACAACAACAACAACAACAACAACAACAACAACAACTCATTGAAATCGTGATATCTTGTTCTATTCTCTACACCTACGAACGAAATAGTCAAACCATCGCATTTTTCTTGCAACCCCCGATCTTTATCTATTATGATCTAGATCTTTTCTATACACCGAAGAATGAAATAGTAAAACCACCGCCTTTCCTTGCAGGATCGATCTTTAACACCGACATAATCTAGATCCAGATCTATCTTGCACGAAATTAAATGAAATGTCCCTATCACATCTTATTTACAGTGATGATATTTAACATCTTCAACACCAACATATTAATCTAGATCCAGATTAATTTTGTACACCAACAAAATACTGAAATATCCCTATCACATCTTACTTACAGCGATATTCAACAACACAATCTAGATCCAGATTTATTTTGTATACCAACAAAAAAATGAAATGTCCTTATCACATTTCGACTTACAGCGATGATATCTAACATCTTTAACACCAACATAATTTAGATCCAGATCTATTTTACACGCACATAAATGAAATGTCCCTATCAAATTTTACTTACAGCGATGATATTAACATCTTTAACACCAACATAATCTAGATCTAGATATATTTTGCACGCAAATAAATGAAATGTCCCTATCAAATTTTACTTACAGCGATGATATTAACATCTTTAACACCAACATAAACTAGATCTAGATCTATTTTGTACACCAACACTATAATCAAATGTCACTATCCCATTTTGCCCACAGCGGTGATATTTAACATCTTTAACACCATCATAATCTAGATCTAGATTTATTTTGTACACCACCAAAATAAACCAACAAAATAATGAAATGTCACTCTCACATTTTGCCCACAGCGATGATATTTAACATTATCTTTAACACCAACATAATCTAGATCTAGATCTATTTTGTACACCAAGAAAATAATGAGATGTCCCTATCACATTTCACTTACAGCGATCTTCAACAACTGTACTGTGAACAACGGAGGGTGCGACCAGCTCTGTCTCCCTGGTCCACACACAGTCACCTGTCTCTGTTCTGACGGCTTCCTGTTGCTTCCTGACCAGGCATCCTGCCAGAGAGAAGGTATCGTTCGCTATAGGGTTATTAAACTTTAACGTCTCCTAAGTTCCTATAGGGACTCCTATACGGCGACGGGCTCCAAAACCTACGTCTGCCAATTTTAAGAGGTATGGTTCTCTATAGGGTTATTAATGTCTCCTAGGTTCCTCTAGGGACTCCTATACGGCGACGGGCCCCAAAACTTACGTCTGCCAATTTTATGAGGTATGGTTCTCTAGAGGGTTATTAAACTTTAACGTCTTCTAGGTTCCTCTAGGGACTCCTATACGGCGACGGGCCCCAAAACTTACGTCTGCCAATTTTATGAGGTATGGTTCTCTATAGGGTTATTAGACTTTAACGTCTTCTAGGTTCCTTTAGGGACTCCTATACGGCGACGGGCCCCAAGACTTACGTTTGACAATTTTATGTGCTGCCACACACGAGACAGGGCGGGGATACCATGACTCCTGTCTCAGCTTGTCACATTATAATGACACCGACTCAACCAGTTACATTTGATGAATATTTTACAAATAAATTTTCCGATCGTGGGATTTGATCCGCTGACCTCCTGATCTGTAGACCAACGCTCTACCACATGAGCCAGTTCGCCCTCTTAGAGAAGGTAATATGAAAGTGCACAGCTTAACCAGAGAGCTTGAAAAAGTGAGAGGTTTCACCGGATGACTTTGCGTATAGGGTCGGGATAGTTTAGGCGGGCCCTTCTTTCTGTACACCTTGAAAGAAACTTGAAAGTCGCGGTGGTCCTGGGGTAGAACATCGGCTTTTGATTCAGAAGGTCCGGGTTCGAATCCTGACTGTTGCGTTCCCTACTGGTTGGGTCGGTGTCAGTTTAATGTGACCCACTGAGACAGAAGTCATGATATCCTCGCCCTGTCTCGTGTGTGGCAGTACATACAATTGCCAGACGTTATTTTTGGGGCCTGTCCACAATATAGCCTATATAGTACTGATGTTGGACGTTAAACCATCTCAACTTTACTTAACTATGCGTTTGATTTTCATGGGAAAAAACTTTAACGTCTTTTAGGTTCCTCTAGGGACTCCTATACGGCGACGGGCCCCAAAACTTACGTCTGACAATTTTATGTGCTGCCACACACGAGACAGGGCGGGGATACCATGACTCCTGTCTCAGCCGGTCACATTATACTGACACCGACCCAACCAGTTACAGGAGACGAATATCGGACAAATAAATCTACCGATCGTGGGATTAGATCCGCGGACCTCCTGATCTGAAGACCAACGCGCTACCTACATGAGCCAGTTCGCCCCCCCTAGAGAACGTATGTTGAAAGTGTACAGCTTAACCAGAGAGCTTGAAAAAGTTAGAGGTTTCACCGGATGACTTTGCATATGTGGATCGGGATAATCAGGCGGGCCCTTCTTTCTTTACACCTTGAAAGAAACTTAAAACTCGCGGTGGCCCTGGGGTAGAACATCGGCTTCCGACGCAAAAGATCCGTGGTTCGAGCCCTGGCGATTTTGCTCCCTACTGGTTGGGTCGGTGTCAGTATAATGTGACCGGCTGAGACAGGAGTCATGGTATTCCCGCCCCGTCTCCTGTGTGGCAGCACATACAATTGGGACCTGTCTACAATATAACCTCTAAAGTGCTGATGTTGGACGCTAAACTAACTCAACTTTACTTAACTATGCGTTTGATTTTCATGGGAAAAGGGGCCGGGGCGGAGAGGGGGGTGGGGGGGTGATAGAGCTTTGATCTTCCAACCAACAGGTCCCTTACTCAAAACCAACGATCAGCCAGCAAGATATTTATCCGACTTAATCCCGTACTGATGTTTTTAAATGACACCGGCTGAGACATGATTCGTGGCATTACCGCACTCTCTCTGTGTGGCAGCACATAAAATTCTCAGACGTTACGCTTGGTACTCGTCCTCAATATGGTCTATGTTGTGCTGACGTCGGACGGTACGGCAAACAACATAATATTTGTACCGCATTATAAAAAGACAATAATAAGCCATTCTATACTAACGGGTCTGTACCTATCCCACAATCCCACAATGTTGTCCCACAAGATGGTGCCTGTCCTGACTTCCGGTGTCATGATCACTCGAAATGCCTGTCGGATGGACAAGTCTGCGACTTCCGGGTGGACTGTGATGACGGTTCCGATGAGATGCACTGTCCAGGTGATATGATTCATATGATATGGTTTAGAAAATTATATTTTATTATTACATTGCACTGTAGTATGTCATACAAATATTAAAATCGAGTGTACCTTGTTATAATTATTAGCTCGGCGTAACTTGAAACTAAGCATTTTTGTTTTTACTACTCAGCGAGATAAAGGAGTTACCGTTGCTACTAATATTATGCAATATCTGTCTTAGGACATCATGGGCACAACATAGCCGTTACCGTGCTGACGTGCCGTAAACAAAATCACTCACTCGCTAAGAACAGTGACAGTTTTTTTTTTAAATTATTGCTTATTATATTATAAATATTTATTTAAATTACCATGATACGGTGGTTAAAACCAGCCAACCAAACCAACCGTCTGTATAATACATTTATCCCATGATCCCAATATAGCTTTTTATAGTGCTGGCGTGGTTTTTAATTATAGCTTATTTATATTATAAATATTTATTTATATCACCATATGGTGGTTAAAAAAAACAGCCAAACCAAACTTCTGTATAGTACATTAATTAGTCCCATGATCCCAATATAGCTTTTTTATAGCGCTGTTTCTTTGTTGTTGTTGTTTGTTTTTTTTACAAATATATATAATATGATAAGCAATGGGGGGCGCGGTGGTCTGTGGGTAGAACATCGGCTTCCGACGCAAAAGGTCCCAAGTTCGAATCCTAGCTTGTGCGTTCCCTACTGGTTGGGTCGGTGTCAGTATAATGTGACCGGCTGAGACAAGAGTCATGGTATCCCCGCCCTGTCTTGTGTGTGGCAGCACATAAAATTGTCAGACGTCCGTCTTGGAGCCCGTCCCAAATATAGTCTATATAGTGCTGCTGTTGGACGTTAGACCAACCCAACAACCCAACCATGATAAGCAATAAATTATTACCATCTGGTGGTTTTGCCAAGTTTTGCATTATACATTTATCCCTTGATTCCAATATAGCAATATAGCTTTTTATAGTGCTTATGTCGGACGCTAAGCGTGCAGCAAAACTAACTTTATTTCGATTGTTCCAGAGATGTCATGCGACACGAATGAGTTCCAGTGTCCCTCTGGAGCCTGCATACCCCTGTACTATTTGTGTGACCTTGAGCAGGACTGTGAGGGAGGGAAGGATGAGGAGGAACAAGTTTGTCGCGGTAAGAGAGGGAGGTGTAGAGAGAGAGAGAGGGAGGGATAGAGAGAGAGGGAGGAATACAGAAATAGGAGGAATAGAGAAACAGAGGGAGGAATAGAGAAACAGAGGGAGGAATAGAGAAAGAGAGGGAGGAATAAAGAAAGAGAGGGAGGAATAGAGAAAGGGCGAGGGAAGAATAGAGAAAGAGAGAGAGGAATAGAGAAAAGAGGAGATGGAGTGAGGGGAAGGAATAGAGTGATGGGAAGAAATATTGAGATTTAGTGTAGGAACTTGGACAAGTGGTAGAGCCTTGGTCTCTCAATTTGGAGGTCCGGGGTTCGAAACCCACAATAGGTATAAAAAAAAGTCAGATATCGTTACCCACTCGTAGACAAAGAGTAAGGGGGAGAGAACAAGACAGACACAGACAGGTCAGACCGACTGACAGACAGGCAGACGGACAGGCAGAAGGAAAGATAGGAAGGGAGATAAGGAGGGCGAGAGAGATGAGGGAGAGACACACAAGCATACAGATAGACAGACAGACAATATGAAGAATGTCAGGATGGGAAGAACTATGAGAAATAAGTTTGTCGTGGTGAGATGGAGACTTGTGTTTGAAGGTCATACTAAGGCACATAACCAAAAATCCTTGAGAAAAATAGAACAATGACAAGAATCTTAGGTGCACTAGCTCTCCGTAACATTAGCACTGTATGTTCCTTTTGAGAAACGTCTACAATAGTTAGAGGTTTCACGATGAAGATTTTGCGTATGTGGATTGGGATACTTATTTAAAACTTCAGTACAAAAAAATGCAACCCTGCCTAAAGACTGTTTACCCGCCTTATATTCAATCAATAAATAGAGTAAGCGCCCGTCACGCTAGCGTCCCGTATCAAAACTACTAAGATAGTTGTGTGTATCGTCTCACTAAATCTATAGTCTCTGGTATAGCTATACTGACTAGGTCGGTGTAATTATAATGTGATTGGCTGAGACAGGAGTCATGGTATCCCCTCCCTGTCCAGTTTTTCCCGAGAGGCGCGCGGTGGCCCTGGGGTAGACCATCGGTTTGCGACGCAAAAAGTTTGTGGTTCGAGCCCTGGCTATTTCGCTCCCTACTGGTTGGGTCGGTTTCAGTATAAAGTAACCAGCTGAGACATGAGTCACGGTATCCCGGCCCGCCCTGTCTCGTGTGTGGCATCACTTAAAATTGCCAGGCGTCGGTCTTGGAGCACGTCCACAAAAAAAAGCATAATAAATAATGTTGCTGTTGGACGTTAGGTAATCAATTCAACGTTTGCATTACGGTACATCACTACATGTATAAGTATGAACCTTTTTCCTACAGAGGCAGGACTAGGAGAGAGCTGTGATACTGAAGATTGGCAATGTACCAGTGGAATGGAATGTGTGCATCGGGCATTTCGCTGTGACGGCGATCAGGATTGCCATGACGGCAGCGATGAACTACATTGTGATAGGTGAGATACGAGAAGATACAATGACATAAGATGAGTTATGATGAGGTATGAGATGAAATAAAATTAAAATATGGTAAGACAGTAGAATGTGTGCAAGAGGGATTTCGCTGTGACGGGGACCAAGATTGCCATGATGGCAGCGATGAACTACATTGTGAGAGGTGAGATACGATAAGATACAATGACATAAGATGAGTTATGATGAGGTATGAGATATGAGATGAAATAAAATTAAAATATGGTAAGGCAGTATAATGTGTGCATTGGGCATTTCGCTGTGACGGCGATCAGGATTGCAATGACGGCAGCGATGAACTACATTGTGAGAGGTGAGATACGATAAGATACAATGACGTAAGATGAGTTATGATGAGGTATGAGATATGAGATGAAATAAAATTAAAATATGGTAAGACTGTAGAATGTGTGCATTGGTCATTTCGCTGTGACGGGGACCAAGATTGCCATGACGGCAGCGATGAACTACATTGTGAGAGGTGAAATACGATAAGATACAATGCCATAAGATGAGTTATGATGAGATATGAGATATGAGATGAAATAAAATTAAAATATGGTAAGGCAGTAGAATGTGTGCATTGGTCATTTCGCTGTGACGGGGACCAAGATTGTCATAACGGCAGCGATGAACTACATTATGAGAGGTGAGATACGAGAAGATACAAGATGAGATATAGTGGATTTATGGTGGAAATGAGATATGGGATTAGATGAGATAATATTAAGATAATTACTGCTCTCGGTGGATTTCGCTGTGACGGAGACCAAGATTGCCATGACGGCAGCGATGAACTACATTGTGAGAGGTGAGATACGAGAGGATAAGATACAATGACGTAAGATGAGTTATAATGAGATGTGAGATATGGGATAAGATGAGATAATATTAAGATAATGACTGCCCTCGGTGGATTTCGCTGTGACGGGGACCAAGATTGTCATGACGGCAGCGATGAACTACATTGTGAGAGGTGAGATACGATAAGATACAAGATGAGATATAGTGGATTTATGGTGAGAAATGAGATATGGGATGAGATGAGATAATATTAAGATAATTACTGCCCTCGGTGGGTTTCTCTGTGACGAGGATCAGGATTGCCATGACGGCAGCGATGAACTGCATTGTGAGAGGTGAGATACGATGAGATAGAATAAGATAAGAAAAGATAAGATAATTTTTTTGTCCCTTTGAGGGAAAATCGATTTGGACATGTTACATGTATTTCTCACATTTTATTATAATTATAATAAAAAATAAATATGGTTACACAAAAAATAAAAACGATGCTATTTTTTAGAAAAACTAGAATCGATACAAATTTTCAGACAAACAATTGTACATTACATTAATATGAGTGATGGCTCTTTTCTGCATACTGTAGAAACAAATATTACGTTTAACCAAAAAGAATTTAAGCATATAGGAAAACGTGAACTTTTTCTTTTACCGCCTTTGACTCTTTTCCCCACTATACTTACACACACATACATTCACACACACACACAGCTACAAGATGACACGAAATAGAGGATATATGATTATTATTATTATTATTATTATTATTATTATTATTATTATTATTATTATTATTATTATTATTATTATTATTAT
>RQTK01000186.1:51861-61861 GCA_003991915.1 Elysia chlorotica
TTTTGTTTGTTTGTTGGTTGGTTTTGTTGGTTGGTTTTGTTGGTTGGTTGGTTGGATGGTTGATTGGATGGTTGGTTGGTTGGTTGGATGGTTGGTTGGATGGTTGGTTTTGTTGGTCGGTTGGTTGGTTAGATTAGTTGGTTGGTTGGTTGGTTGGTTGGTTGGTTGATTACTCGCTTGGTTTGTTTCTTAATGTCCAGCGTCAAAAGCTAGGCTACTTTGTGGATTATTGTCTTGACAATTTTATCTGCTGCTTACCAGCCAGAAATCGGGAAATAATTTTTATAAGAATCCTGTCCGGGCGGGTACATTACACTTGACATCTACCTAACCAGTAGGGGATTAAATGCAAGAAAGATGTATTCCTTATCGTGGGCTCGAACTAGCAATGTGTCTTATAAGTCAACAGCACTACCGAATTAGATGGGATTCAGGCCCACACAAGGGATGTAATGCTACTTAATAAAACATATCATACATGGATTGTACCAACTTACTTACGTAAAATAAAAAAATCCACAACTCTCTCTCTCTCTCTCTCTTTCTCTCTCTCTCTCTTTCTTCTCTTCTCGATCTCTTTCTTTTTTTTCTCTTCTCTCTCTTTTCTCCTCCACCTTTCTCTCTCTCTTTCTCTCTCTCTTCTTTCTCTCTCTCTCTCATCTCTCTTTCATCTCTCTCTTCTCTTTTTGTCTGTCTCTCTTTTCTCTTTTTTCTCCTTCCCTCTCTCTCTTCCCTCTCTCTCTTTTCACCAACTCTCTCACCCCCTCTTTCCTCTCTCTCCGTCTCTCTCTGTTTCTCTCTCTGTCTCTCTCTGTCTCTCTCTCTCTCCCTCTCCCCCCCTCTCTCTCTCTTTCTCTCTCTTGTAGACACACGGCCAAGCCTGTATGTGGGCGCCGGGCCAGGCATTGTCAAGTTCCACCTGGACAGAGAGTGGCCGTACGGAGAGCTGGTCATCTCCACAGTGGACAACACGCCTGTGACATTGGACATCAATGTCCACTCTGGGGACGTGTACTGGGTGGAGAAGGTCGGTACATTTCAGTTTAAATTGGAATTACACCTTTACTCAATCAATTAATAATTATCACCAAGACCACCATTACCGTCACCACCATTACTATCACTAGAATTACCATCACGACCATTACCATCACCACCATTACCACCATTACTATTACCACAATTACCATTATCATCATTACCATCACAACCATTACCATCACCAACTTTACCATCACCAAAATTACGATCACGATCATTTCCACCACCACCATTACCATCACCACTATTACCATCACCACCATTACGATCACCAGCATTACCATAACAGCCATTACCATTACCAATATCGTCGTCACCAAACTTACAATCACCCCCACTACCATCACTACAATAACCATCACCACCATTATTATCACGATCATTACCACCACGACCATTACCATAACGCCCATTACCATTACGACTATTACCATCACCACAATTACGATCACCAATATCACAAACACCATTATACTCACTATCACCACCTAATTATTACAAATAAACAATGTTGGGACAAACTATGAATAATAAATGATTGCGTGTGTTTCATTGATGAAGCTAAATCCTATTTTAGTGCTTCGAATTGCTTGACTCCGGTATCAATGGAAAAAAAGGAAAATTGTTGATCATCATCATTTACGCCATAAGTCATCATTATCATTATCATTATCATCACCACTATCAACAACATCATCACCACCACTATCATTACCATCATCACCACCACTATCACCACCACCATCATCACCAACATCATAACCATCATCATCATCACCATTATCACCAACATCATCACGACCACATTCACCACCATCATCATCATCACCACCACTACCACTATCATTTTGGCAATTATAATTTTGAGTTGTTTCCATCTCACACTTTCCCTTTGTAGACTTCAGGAAACCTCCAAAAGTCCCCCACTGGCGCCGAGAGCAGCATATTGTACAGATCTAACCTGAAGCAAGCCAAGACTGCCTCCATCTTCCACCCCCACAAAAGTTCAGACTTTCGATGCTACACTGAGAGACATCGCTCTGGACTGGCTGACCGGGAACCTGTTCCTAATGTTCGATACGGTAAGTGGGGTGGCGCGGTGGTCCTGGGGTAGAACATCGGTTTCCGATGTAAAAGGTGCGTGGTTCGAGTCCTGGCGATTGCGCTCCCTACTGGTTGGGTCGGTGTCAGTTGAATGTGGCCAGCTGTGACAGGAGTCATGGTATCCCCGCCCTGCCTCGTGTGTGGCAGCACATGCAGCCTTATGACCACCAAATAAAAAAATGTCAAACGTCAGTCCTGAGGCCCGTCCACAATTGAGCCTTTATAGTGCTGATGTTGGACATTAAACCAACTCAACTCGACACGGAGAGTACAGTGGATCCCTATAATTATAATTTATCTGCATATAGGATCCCCTGGAGAAGGAAATATGTATCTTCTCATAGGATCCCGTGGGAATCCATTGAACATTTATCACAGGGTTACGTTCGAACGGGGTTCCATTTTGTCGTAAAGGATCATCTGGGGATAGAAGTCTATATCACCGTATCATATCAACTAGTAATCTTTTATTAAATTATTAATACTCTTATAGGGGTACGTTTCCGGGAGTCTATATAGCTGTATAGGGTCCCCTGGCAACCTTTTCTTATCCGTCAGAGCGTAAGTATGAAGGGAGATAAATGTCACATTATAGGATCCATCTTGGTCACATTTTCATAATTTACATTTGTGAGTGTAACGAATGATAGCTTGGTGGAATATTAATGAAGATAATAAGAATCAAAAGGGGAAACATAAACTAAGAACGGAAGACATGGATAGAAAGAAACTCGAGAAAATATTGTAAGACATAATTATAAGACATCTTAGATAAATCATCATAAGCGAGAGAGAGAGAGAGAGAGAGAGAGAGAGAGAGAGAGAGAGAGAGAAGGAGAGAGAGAGAGAAAGAGAGAAGAGAGAGACAGACAGACAGACAGACAGACATAGGAGGTGAGAGGCGGCATTAATAGAAGATAAAAAAGGTCAAGACAAAAAACAAGACATAGTAGATCCTAGCCTAGTCCAATCTACTGCAAAAAGGCTCGTGCTCTAATGTAGGGGTTCTTAATTAGGCAAAAAACAAAGACAAAGTTGGCGTTATCAGGGCAGAGAATCCTCCTTTTTTTTAAATCTAGTTTTTTTTGGTGTGTCTAGTTTCCTCCCTCTTTTTTTTTTAAATCTGTTTTAAAACATGATTTCCTCATTTTTGTAAGAAGGTCCCTAGATTTCAGACTTTTTTGTGTTGGGGCCTTCCTATCTTTGATTTTGAAATACTAAAACAGTTCTCTCCCCTCGTCTACAGAGTCTGGCACCAGGCGATCACGTGAGACCTAAGCAACAGCTCCGCTTGCAAGTCGTGTGTGATGGCGGACATCACAGAACAACGCTGGCCACGGACATGTATTTTAGCAACGGAAATACGTCACAGGGACTCGTCACTCACCCAGAAAAAAGGTAAAAAGATGTATTTGGTGATAAGCGTCCAACGTCAGCACTGTAAAGGTTATATTTTGGACGGGCCTCAAGACTGGCGTGAGAGAATTCTACGTACCGCTGTTTCGGCCGATCACATTATACTGAGGCCCACCCAACCAGTATCGAACACCAAAAAAAACATTTTTTTACCGATCGTGGGTTTCGAACCTGCAACCTCCCGATGGCAGACCAACGTTCTAACACTTTGCGTCAGCACCCCCCCCCCCACACACACACACACCCTTTTCGGGAAAAAGGCTATCCCCCTTTGGGCACCCCCCCCCCCCCCCCCACCTTTCTAAATTTGCTACAGATCAAAATAAAGTAGAATCACTAACAACAACTTGCAAATACAGAATACAAAATACAAAATACTGTAATCTTTATCTACCCTTCAAAGGGAAACTTAATGAACACTCTCTTTGCACGACAGAAGCATTGAGCAGTACAGTTTACATCGAAAAGATATTAATGAAAGAAAAACGTTGACACACAAATTCATGACATAGCACATATTACATAAATCAAATCACATTCACTCAAAGTATGTATATATGAAACATCTCAAATTGTGTAAACTTGACAAAATGTACTAAAATGGAGGAGTAAATATAAACATAGGTACATTTAAATAGTTTTCTAGTTTAAATAATTCAGAATGGGTCAAAATGAGTTTCTCTGCTGTAAGCAACCATTACCTAACTAAAAAAAAACAATCATATTTCAAGATATAGCTCTTGGTATACAATTTCCGTATCATGAATTGGCGCACAGTATTACCAAACTTTCACCCTATCCTCTATTGTATTTTTTAAATCCCAGACTGGTCTTCTACATCGCCGGCCAAGAGCTCCTGTCTCGGTGGATGGATGGAACTAACCGAGCTCTTGTCCACAAGCAGTTAGGCGTGTCTGCCTCTGGTCTCAGCCTCGATATCCCCACAGAGCGTCTGTACTGGGCGGCCAACGGCCAGGGGTCTGAGGGTGAGGACCGCCTACTTTATGGATGCGATCTGGATGGGTCTAATCTGTGAGTATTCCATGCTTGCGAGGATACCAGATCACTCATTACGCATGTTTAAATTGGCCAAGCGGCCTTGTTTCACATAGCCTCGGAGTACATGATTGTACTAGTAGCAGAGACTACAAATTTAGTGAAACATTTCACAAAGAGAGATCACGTTGTTATTTACACAGGGAGCTGCTAGCGTAACGCGTTTTCGCTCTTTTCTTTATTGAAATTGGAGTTAACTAATCTTCAGGGGCGCGCGGTGGCCCTGGGATAGAACATCGGCTTCCGACGCAAAAGGTCCGAGTTCGAGCCATGGCGATTTCGCTCCCTACTGGTTGGGTCGGTGTCAGTATAATGTCAGACGTTAGTCTTGGGATCCGTCCAAAATATAGCATACATAGTGCTGACATTTGGCGCTGGGCAACCAATTCAACTACAGTCAACTGTTGAGCCAAACCAAACCTACCCCTAGCCCATGTTCTCATTTATATGGTACCATATTACAAAATCTTGGGACCCCTTCGCATTTTATTCTAGATGATGACGATGAACATTAACCACTACGCCCAACCACTATCCCTACCCCATGTTCCCATTGTAAAGGTACCCCATCACAAAGACCGGAATTCCAGTTCTCTTCATGGACGTGTTTGAAGGATTGGCCTACACCAGCGATCCCACCACCAGGTGAGACGACTAAATGTTGTTGTTAGCATTGGTGTTGGCATTGCTGTTTTTTGCCGTTGCTGTTTTTGATGTTGTTGTTGCTGTTGTTGCTGCTGATGCTAGCATTGGTGATATTGCTTTTGCTATTTTTTATTATTGGTGGTAGTGTTGGTGGTGTACGTGGTAACTGTTCTTGTTATTGTTACTTATGCTAGTGTAACAGATTTGCTGGTGATGGTGGTAATCTGTTAGGCTCTGTTTGTCTAGGGGTATTAAAAATATTCACAGCCAATCACACGACTCGTCCGTAGAAAATAAATCCGAAATCCGCAAGTAACGATTTCAAACTGTTTAATCCAACAAAAGGGCTATACTCTACAATGTTTGTAGGACGGCTCAATAGTACAATTACTGGAGTTTCAATGTAGACTCTGGAAAACAATATTGACTCCTTCTAAATCTAATTAAGATTCTTATTTATACAAAATTCCGTCGAATCATCCAGAACAAGAATTACGTAAATCATAAGAGAATATTCTCGGTACATCTCTTTAGCAATTAACAACCAATCAGAACAAAGGTAAACAAGAGGTGACGAGGTGATTACTATTCTAGAACTAAGCCGGAGGTTTCGAGAAGGGCTGTGTTCAGTAAGCAAAACTCACAATCAAATTCTTAGGCTTGAAATACAATCGTTATGCAACCAAACAAGATAATGTACATACATCTAGTCAATCCGCTACCCAAAAGTTACGCACCTAAAAAGGGTGAGGAAATGAATAGATCAACTTATAGTACAATGCGTTACAGCTAGTGTTGCTGCTCTTGATGTTAGTGGTGTTGCCGTTGATGTTGCTTTTGCAGTTGATGTTGTGGATATTGTTGTTTTTGTTGTTATTTTTTGCTGTTATTTTTTGCTGTTGCTGTTGATGTTGTTGCTGTTTCTTTTACTATTGAAAAAACAGTTTCATATTATCTATCTCACCTACTCTCTAGATGTGTTCATACTTTCACAACCTATGGCGCCACCGAGATCCCAAGCTCTGCCCACCACAACCACCACAACCACAACCACCACCCCGGCCACCTTAGCGGGCACCATGGATGGAGAGACAGACAGAGAAATCTGCACATTGCCAGCCGATTTATGACCATGGTGATGGGGCGAACCTGTCAGGGGATGGCCAGTTTGCGGGAATTCCCTCACCCTGGGCCAGTCCGGGATCAGTCATGGGGCTTGTCCACAATATAGCCTATGTAGTGCTGATGTTGGACGTTAAACCAACTCAACAACAACAACAACAACAACAACAACAACAACAACAACAATAACAGCAACATGTGAAAAGCGTCCAACGTCAGTACTGTAAAGGTTATATTGTGGACGGGCCTCAAGACTGACGTGAAACAATTCTACGTAACGCTGTTTCGGCCGATCACATAATACTGAGGCCCACCCAGCCAGTATGGAACGCCACATATTCATTTTTTACTGATTGTGAGTTTCGAACCAATAAGCTATTATTGGGTGATTGGGTGAACAAGTTCTACCACTTTGCGTCAGCACTCCCCCCCCCCTCCTTCGGAAAGAAGGCAATCATTTTCAGCTTTACCTAAATTTGCTACATATCAAAATAAGCTAGAATCACTGTAACCTGCAAATACAGAATACTGAATACTGAAATCTATATACACCCTTCAAAGGGAAACTTAATGAACACTCTCTTTGCACGGCAGAAGCATTGAGCATTAAAGTTTACATCGAAAAGATATTAATGAGAGAAAATGTTGGCACAACAAATTCATGACATAGCACATATTACATAAATCAAATCACAGCCCAAGTAACGCTAAGTATAAAATGTAAACGTAAAATGTACTAAAATGGAAGAGTAAAAATAAACATAAGTACAATTAAATAGTTTTCTAGTTAAAATAATTCAGAATGAGTTGAATCGAGTTCTCTGATGTAAATAACTATTACCTAAAATACACACACACACACACACAAACATTCATGTTTCAAAATATAGCTCTAGGCATAACATTTCCGTATAATGAATTAGCGCACAGTATTAACAAACTTTTACACTATCCTCTATTGTTTTTTTTTTTTAAATCCCAGACTGGTCTTCTACATCGCCGGCCAAGAGCTCCTGTCTCGGTGGATGGATGGAACTAACCGAGCTCTTGTCCACAAGCAGTTAGGCGTGTCTGCCTCTGGTCTCAGCCTGGATGTCCCCACAGATCGTCTGTACTGGGCGGCGAACGGCCAGGGGTCTGAGGGTGAGGACCGCCTACTTTATGGATGCGATCTGGATGGATCCAATATGTGAGTACATGTAGTAGTAGTGGTAGTGGTAGTGGTGGTGGTGGTGGTGGTGGTGGTGGTGGTGGTGGTGGTAGTAGTAGTAGTAGTAGTAGTAGTAGTAGTAGAGTAGTAGTAGTAGTAGTAGTAGTAGTAGTAGCAGTAGTAGCAGTAGTAGCAGTAGTGGCGATAGCAATAGCAGTAGCAGTAGTAGCAGTAGCAGTAGTAGCAGTAGCAGTAGCAGAGACTACAAATTTAGTGAGACGATTTACAAAGCCAGCTCACGGTGCTATTGTTACAGGGATCTAGTGTGACGGGTGCTTGCTCTAGTAAACCACCTAAATTTCAATAAAGGAACAATCCTCAGCGTTATTACCATGGTTTAAAGGTGGAAGCAATCTTCTTAGGTATCCCAACTCATATACAAAACCCACCTCTAGGAACCTCTCACTATCATTCAATCTCTGGTAGTAGTGTCTCCTTCTTGCTTTCTCTGTTAAATGATCCTATTCGGCGACGAGTCCCTAAAATATCTCAGGGCTCTGATGGTCCGTTCTATAAAGCCGTAACGTCAGCCCTACATAGGCTATATTAAAGAGCGGACCCAAGACAAATGTCTAATAATTTTACGTGCCTTTACACAGTGCAGAGCGAGGATACCACGACTCTTGCCAAAGCCAGTCACATTATACTGACACCAAATCAACAACGATGTACAGCAAACAAATGTGCCATTCTTGGGGTTCGAACCAACGCTTTATTAAAACAACCGGGATGGTTCGAACATGAGTTATATCTATGCAATGGTATCTTTTTATTTTAATCACAGTTGACGTATTTAACTTTATATTTCATCATCGTTATCCCTAAGCCTCGCAGCTTCATCTGCTCTTTACTTAGGAAATGAAGTCAATTCACTGGTACCGGCGGTAAATATGTATTTGTCTAATTCTGTACTCTACTGGTTGGGTCGGTGTCAGTAAAATGTGATTGGCTAGGACAGGTGTCCAGGTATCCCTGCTTTGTCTCGTGGATGGCAGCACGTGAAATTGTCTGACATCAGTCTTGGTGCTCGTCCATAATATAGTCTATATAGTGCTGACATTGGACAAAGCAAACAGACAACGAAACAAACAAACCCCTCGAATGGTTCTGTGGAATTGTGTATCATCATTAATTTGTTGACATCTCTGAAGAAGTCAACTTGAAATGTGGCGATCCTGTTGGTATTTTACTTACATTTTGAAAATGTTTATTTCCATGTTGCATTTCTTGGGATCCGTCCACAGTATAGCCTATCTAGTGCTGACGTTTAAACGTTAAGCATCTAAGCCCATCCCTACCCCATGTTCCTCATAATAAGATACCCCATGTTCCCATTGTCCAGGTACCCCATCACAAAGACTGGAATTCCAGTTCTCTTCATGGACGTGTTTGAAGGATTGGCCTACACCAGCGATCCCACCACCAGGTGACGGGATTGAATGTTGTCGCTGATGTTGTTAGTATTGCGGTTGCCATTGAAGTTGCCATTGCTGATTTTTGCCGTTGTTGTTACATTTTTGTTATTATTGATGGTAGAGGTGCTGGTGTAAGTGTGACTGTTCTTGTTGTTACTATGCTCGTGATGCTAATTTTGTTGTTGTTGGTGGTGGTATTGCTTTTGCCATTTATGTTGCTTTTGTCGTTCCTACTGTTGTTTTTACTGTTGTTTTCCCTGTTGTTGATGTTACTGTTAATGCTGTTTTTTTTGTTGTTGTTGTTGTTGTTGTTGTTGTTGTTGTTGTTGTTGTTGCTGCTGCTGCTGTTGTTGCTGTTGTTGTTGGTGTTGCCGTTGTTGTCTTTATTTCTGCTGCTGCTGTTGATGACGCATAAAGTAAACATTAATTTGAATTATAATTATCTTTATCGCTATTGGTGGTGGTGGATGTTGCTGATGTTAATTGTTATTGTTATTGCTACCGTTATTGTTATTGTTGTTGGTGGTAGTGTCATTGGTGGATGTGGAAGGACCAACAGTTTCACGTTATTTCATACCTTACCTTCTCTATAGATGTGTTCATACTTTCACAACCTATGGCGCCACCGAGACACCAAGCTCTGCCCACCACAACCACCACAACCACCACCCCGGCCACCTTAGCGGGCACCATGGATGGAGAGACAGACAGAGAAATCTACACATAACCAGCCGATTTATGACCATGGTGATGGGGCGAACCTGTCAGGGTATGGCCAGTTTGCGGGAATTCCCTCACCCTGGGCCAGTCCGGGTTGTGCATGAGCTGAAGCAGCTAAAAGGTTGGTGGAGTTATAAAGTGTATCTAGTCATTCTTTGCATCGCGTCGTATATATATATAGCTTGGAATTCTTCGCCTGTGATATGCTATATGCTATACTAGCAACTTTTTGTATTGATCTGCACACCCTCCATTTCAAAAGGGCGGCGTG
>RQTK01000186.1:66861-75404 GCA_003991915.1 Elysia chlorotica
GGCCAGGTCACGTGTCACTCTGGACTCATCCACCCGAAACAAGCCACCAATCCACAGGAGTATCTCCACGGTCGAGGAGGAAGAGGAGGAGGAGGAAGAGGAGGGGGAGGTGGAGGAACAAGTGAAGGAGGTAGGCAGAAGAGGACGTGGAGTCAAGATCTCCAGCTTCCTCCCTGGATCCGGTACTGGCAAAGACCCCCAGATTCTGGAGACTTCGGACAAGTCCAGACTGCTCGTCTGAGGTAAAAAACAACAACAAAGGCTGATGACAGGGTAGTTGATAACGTTGTTTTACTAATTACAAATTTGTGTACATGTAAACACTTGCGTCGTTCTGCTAATAACAATCTTTTATACGTGTTAAGACTTGCGCCGTTCTACTAATTACAAGTAACATGTAAAGAATTAAAGAAAAAAAATCGACTCGATTTCGATGATTTACATAACAAAGTAACAGTAAAAAATAGGGAAAATGTATTTAACATTTAATATAAATAAACAGCAACAAACTAAAACAAGAAACTACTTAACTACATGTATTTCATAAACAACAATAGTAGCATAACTTTCTGCAAATAACATTGTGTTATCATAAGTAAAACAGCAAAACTGAATAATAACAAATAATCTATTTCATAAACTACAAAAGCCACATTACAGCACATCAACTCATTACAATTAAGTACATACCTAAGCAGTAAAAACTGAGAGAAAATACGATAAACCATAACATATTCCACAACCCAACAAATGTTTTGCACCTTCTTAGACTTATTGCAATCAACTAAAAATGTATATCTACATTTTGCAGTTATTTAGCTTCTTCTCCTGAGGACGGTCAGTAAAGCGGTTTGAAAATCTGCATACTTTTCCCCCGAGCCTCAACTTGATCTATTAGCTACTCTTCAATAATTCACACACACACCCCCACACCCCCCTCCCCACACACACACACATTATATCTTTATTCTTTGTCTAGTAATATTACTAGATCCCTGATTTTTTGACAGCTTTTTTTTGTTTTTGGTTGCCTCCAAAATTATGAAAATATAACAGTAAAGGATCTTTCACGACGGTATTACCATAATAAATTATCATTTTTCCTGGTTTGTTTTCCTTTTTCATAATTTCAGTGCTACAAACGTACAAATACGAGTATTATTTTTGTAAAATGCATTCAGATACTTTTGTTACTAGCCTGTTGCGGTTTCTTTGACATTAATATATATAGTTAACATGTATGTGTTAATAAAGTGTTCCACCGTTCTTATTATTGATATTGTTTTATGAAATTGTCATGATGTTGTGATACTGCATTTAATCTATTCTTATAAATCATATTACATTTCGTGTAGTTATACTAAATGAAATTTCAAGTTTTCATTTGATTTGCTTTTTTCTGGTTATGTAAAATTGTTTGTAATAAAAAAAAAGTTAAAACACTTTGATACTGACATGAAATCCAGGATAAAAATTACATGAATTTCATAATAAAGTTCTGCTACACTTCGGTGAACTGTATCATTTTGCAAATTGATTTGTGTTGTGCACATTAAAAATAAAACTCCAAATGAATGCATTATCATGTTAAAACTCGATTTATCTTTATGCCTCATCCAATTGTAACAATAAATTATTTTAAATTTGATTATAGCAGATTGTGTACATCATAGACATTGTTTCAATATGATATTTCTGCTGCACTCTTTGATGTATTGTGGTGTATAGAATTACATTTTGGTATATTAAATTTGCGCGTTTTGTTTCCTTATTTTTCTCTGATTTTAAGGATCAGTCACAAATCTTTTGTAAACTTTTGCATTATTATTATATTCACACATATTTATACACCTTTTTGTCTTTCAATATAAAGTCTAACCTTGTTGAGACATTGGACTCTTCGTGAAGACAGCACGGTTGCATATTCAATGCAAACTATTTAATAAACACATACCTCTCTTTTGTAGGAGTTAACTTTGCTCCAATATGAACACGTTTATTTAAACATTGTTACATTACATTGAGTTATACAGTTTATACATGTACCTGTTCTCTGTATTTTCCCGCAGATTTCTATTATTATAAGATTACTTTCTTTAAAGATTATTTATAAATGTGTTGATTTATGATTATGAACTCTTAAATACATTTTGAAATTCCACAAAATATCTTGTCTTTTTGTTTTCATTTTGTTTTTACCAATGATTGTTGGACTTGTTTTTTTTAAGACTCAGATAAGAAAAAAAGTATTTTGTAGTTTCAGTAGAGCAAAATTTCAAGGCCACAATTTGTGAAAATGCACTTTTAAACAAACAGTAGTATTTTAGTACTAATAGCTCAACATTACAGTAAAATATTTTATATTGTTCTCAGATAGTCTTGGGAACTATAGTGGTATAAAGTAAATACTAAGGTTTTCTTAGTTTCTTTGAAAAACTGACTTGCATCTATAAGAAAAACCAATTGAAGATTGTAGATTAATAGCAATACATTGACATATTTGGGAAACTACTCATTTTTATGAAAGAAATATATAAAGAATCTGGGTAATAACATTAAATATTACAAATTACATTTTTGAGGCGACACATGTTGTTGAATCCACATTTTAGTCAGCAAACAACAAAGAAGGCCTCCAAAAAATGTTTGGTGTTGTAAAGAGTGAAACTTAAGAAAAAGGGCTTGACATGAACGTGAGCGAAACATAATGTTCGTTAGTAAACAGAATGATGTTCAAGTCAAACTATTAGTAGACAGAAAAACAACTTGACCAAGTTTAGCCTTCCAAATATTTTCGACAAAAAATAACCAGTAATGGCAAAACCCTCAAAGATATAGAGATCAGAATTGCACCAGCCAAATCAACGTTTATGAAACGAGACGACTTATTCATGTCAAGAGAAATTTCAAGACTTCTAAAACTAAGAAACTTGTATGTATTTTCCTTACTGCCATACGGCGACGCAACATGGGCTCTCTACAAAGAATCGATTAAAAAACTAGAAGCTTTCGAGATGTGGGTATTTCGACGACTAGGAAGTAAAATAAGTTAAGAAACAGAAAAACAAACGAATAAGTCTTGAGAACACTCGGTGTTAAAAGAGAATGAATAGAAAGCATTCGACATCACAAACTGTCTTATTTTGGTCACATAGCAAGGCATGACAGCCTCGTTCAAACAATGCCAAAAGGCAGAATAGAAGGAACAAGAAGAGGGAAACGCAGACCCAACAGAAAGTGATACGACGGCATTGTGGAATGGGCAAGGACCCAGCCATATTATGTGAACCTCATACTGGCGCAGGATCCTTTGGCCTTGAAACACAATTCTGGCACGCCAGCCCGGATTTATACAATATGCATACACCCATAGAGTACTAACACTAAAGAGTCCCGTGCTAAAGAAAGGAAGTATTCTTGCAAAGCTTAGGAAAGAGGAAAATACAAATACAATTATATTAGTTTTATGAACGCAGCGCGGTCTATTCACTAAGGAGAAGGAAAACTGTATTAGAAGTAGGCTGGTTGCGATTTTTAAAAAAAGCAGAAAAAACAGCATCTCGCTGCGCCATCTTTTTTTGAGCGCGGAAACGCGAGTGTGGATTCAGTTGGCGCTCTAATGTTAAAGTACTCTGTGGTTGTACCAAAGATAATTTCTTCATCTTTGGTTGTACCATAACATCGTGAGGTGAAATGAAAAAACGTAATATCACAAAAGCACAAAAAGTGTAGATACAGAATACAGAATGCAGAATACAGAATTATTTATTCCTCCCTTAAGGGGAAATTAAAGTACACTCTTTTCATACAACAAACGAAATTATAAAGTTTACAACGATATGAAAATAGAATTTCAACATAAAGATCAATTATATTATACATAATATATAAATCATAATATCACACTTTCGAACCCTTTTAATATAATCTCGCTAACTTTTATCCCTGTGAACAAAATCAATAGTTTCATTCTCTGTTCAATATTCTATCGATCTCAATCTGATTAATACCATTATGATTATGTATGCTAGAGAGCTATTGGTTCTTTCCCTAGAATAACCAGTCAGCGATGCCCTCCACTGATTCAGTTACCGATAATTTCCTTGCTACTCTCAGTTGGAAACCGTTATGTCTAATTCTGATCTCTGCCAATACACTCTCCACCAATGGGGTAGATGTAATTTTGATTTATCATGAAATAATATTCATTTCCCCTTTTTACCTTTGTCAACTTAGTGTTCTTAGAGTTTGAGAGTGATGAGAGAGAGAGAGAGAGAGAGAGAGAGAGAGAGAGAAAGGGAGAGAGGTGAGAGAGGGGCTTAGAGTTAGAGAGGTAGAGATAGAGAGAGAGAGAGAGAGAGAGAGAGAGAGAGAGAAGAGGAGAGAGAGAGAGAGAAAGAGATAGAGAGAGAAATGGCTGAATTTGGGAGTTTCCTTTTAGTTACACGCACACACACAGAGTCAATTTCACTATCCTTCCATTCAGAAGATGCGATCTCTACCTTTAGACCACCGCTCGCTTCCCCCCACCTTTTGTAGCGGACTTGGGACACCACTGAGATCATAACATTATTATCTCTATAACTGAGACCTATAACATTAACCGTCACAACATGGCGTGCAAGTCGCTGGTATTCCGTAGAACACTGGACTTGTCCTATCCTAAAGGTTGAGGTCTAGATCTAGACTTTTCCTCATATGCTTTTCCTAGATCTATCTAGATCCTTACTGCGCGTCTCAAAAGAAACCAGGTAGATCAGATTCTAGGGAAGAAGAGAAAGAAGCAGACAGAGGAAATGAGGACAACGATACTATCCTCTCCCTCCTAAACGGTCTAGTGGTTTCAGCAGTACCAAACTGCCAACCCACCAATCCGCTAAAGTGGACATTTAAAGCTCAAATGAGTGTTTTGTAAGCTGCAATGCGCTCTACAACCCTTGGGGACTTGACAACTTAGTCCAAACAGTTAAAGAGCATAACGAAAAGAAAGGACTGTTGCTAAATGTTAAGAAATTTAAAATTGTTAACATCGACAGGTGCAGCTCTATTGCAGATGTGATAGTAAACGAGGAGGCGGAGAAAAGGTGGAGCATGTAGACTACTTTGAATAGCTTGGTTCTAGGATTGACGGAGACGGCTGGGGGTTGGTTTAAAGTCCAACAGCAGCACTATTATAGGCTATATTGAGACAGGGCGGGGATACCATGACTCCTGTCTCAGCCAGTCACATTATAGTTTATACTGACACCGACCCAACCAGTAGGGAACGTAACAGCCAGGATTCGAACTCGGGACCTTTTGCGTCGGGAGCCGATGTTCTACTCCTGGACCACCGCGCACCCGACGGAGACGGCAAATGCTCGGTGGAAATAATAAAAGGATATTAACAGCCCTGGCTCAAATGAAAAGAATTGAGAGACTCTGGAAGGGAAACAACAAAGAAACAAAACTGAAAATTATAAGATCTTGCATATGGATAAGAAGGGTAGACAATTTAAAAACAGACGAAAAGAAACTGTGTTCTTTTGAATTAAAACGCTTAGAGTTCCATGGACAGCACACATTCGAAAAAACATACTAAAACACTTTAGATCAAGGCAAATTGGCTTTTGAATGGCATAAAAAAAGAACACTGGAATACTTTGGGCAGCTGAAAAGACAATCCAGTTTGGATCATGGAAAGTTGGAGGGGGGGGGGAGAGGGAGAGACAGAGCAAACCTACAAGTGAGGGTTTGGGGGGGGGAGGGGGGGGGGGGGGGGGGGGGGCAGGAGGTAGAAGGACACTGACCCAACCACTAGGGCACTAACCGAACACATAAATTGTTGACTGATCGTGGAATTCGAACGCGGACCTCCCGATCTGGAGACCAACGCTCTACCATTTGAGCCAGTTTGCCCCCTTGTACGTTAGAGAGAAGCTCCATCCTAATTTAATGTCCTGGGGATCCCTAAGAGGATCCATTGCAGCAGCTGGGTCCAAGAATAATGTCTGATATTTTCATTTGCTGACACTCACTAGACTTTCAGGGATACCACACCTCTATCACAACCGCTCACATTATATACCGTCACCGAACCATCACAAGAGGGACAAAACCCGACAAATAAAATTAATTTGCCCGATCGTCCGATCGTGGGATTGAACCGGGTTTTTCTCTTGAATAGAAGCCCAGCGCTCTACTACTCAAACCAGTTCGCCCCCGGTTTTCGCCTTCACTTCTCTCTATATAGAGAAACCGAGCTCTCAGGCTTTCTCATCAACCCGCTTCTCGTATCAAGATATCGGACAAATACAATTGTGACCAATCGTGAGTTTCGAACCAGGAACATACCGATTGGGAGACTAATGCTCCACCCACTACGCAGGTTCGTCATTTCTATCTCTCTTCCTCTCTCTCAATCACTCTCTCTCTCTTTCTCTCTCTCGCTCTCTCTCACACTCTCTGTCTCTGTCTCTCTCTCTCACACACACACACTATGTCTCTCCCTCCTAAGGTCTAACGTCTCCAAGGTTCCCCTATGATATCCTATACGGCAATGATTGTATACGTCTATAATCGGGTGGTAGAGCGTTGGCCTCCTAATCGGCAGGTCCCTGGTTCGAAACTCACGATTGTACTGTTGGATATCTTTTTCTACTGCTTGGGTCGATGCCAGTATAACGTGACTGGCTAAGACAGGAGTCAAGTACTTTCGCACTATAACTATGTTTGCAGCATTTAAAATTGTCAAACGTTTGTCTTGGGGTTCGTTCACAATTATAGTTTATATAGTGTGGACGTTGGACGTTAAGCAACCAACTCAACACCCGGCGACGGGTCTAAAGACTAATATCAGAAATGCATCTGCTGCCAATAATGAGACAGTATCTGGATACCTTGAGATACCATGATTCCTGTCTCAGGAATACTAACACCGACTCACCTATATCTAGTTTGGGAAGAAATCTAACTAACAAGTTTACTGTCTGTGGTTTGAGTCCCGCAGGCTTCCCGACTGCTAGACCAACGCTCGGGGAAGCGGTGGTCTTGGGGTAGAACATCGGCTTCCGACGCAAAAGGTCCGGGTTCGACTCCTGGCACTCCCTACTGGTTGGGTCGGTGTCAGTATAATGTGACTGGCTGAGACAGGAGTCCACATCCTACCGCCCTGTCTCGTGTGTGGCAGCACATAAAATTGTCAGACGTTAGTCTTGGGGCCAGTCCACTATATAGTCTATGTAGTCCTGATGTTGTATGTCAAAACCAACTCAACGCAACTCAACTCGACCAACGCCTTACCCCTTGCGCCAGTTCGCCCACTGTCCCACGCCCATTTTCACCTTTATGAAAAAATAAGTCCACTTTATTGACCCATCTAGTTGGCAGCTCTGTTTGAGGTCACGAAGTCAGTGATGTAGAACGTAAACGAATTGGCTGCTAGTGCTACTGCTACCTGTCCTACACTACTATACTGCGCATGACAGCCGGCAAGCAGGCATAACAGCAGACGATGCGAGGCGGACTTAGCTAGGCTAGACTAGGCTAGGAACTTGTCAAGCGCAGAGAGAGAGAGGCGCAAAAAGGTCGCAGGATCTAAACCTAAGCCTAGATCTAAAGGTTCTAAAGCCGTCATAGGCATTCCAAGCTGGTCTGCCTACAAGGCGAGACATAATTATAGCGAGCAGACGTTTTCGTTAGGGAAACTCCAATTATTTTGTTGTTTTCCTCAAGTTTTCACTCTTATTACAACGGTATCTAAGTCTATATAACTAGGTTCTAGATCGTTTCCAGAATAAAAGAAATGCACTGAATTTGAGAACTATTTCGTAGAAAAGGTATTTTTTTTCCGGATTGAGGATTTCTTGAGCTGTTTTGCTTGATTTGGATTGTACCACTCTTGTAAAGAAATTTTGGTGAGTTTGATTTTTTCAGTACTTTCTTTTTCCTCTTCACATCTTTGCATCTCTCTCGCCCCCCTCTTACCTTTCTACTGTCATCTCATTTCTATCTGCTTGGTTGTGTTATAACTGTCTTTCATATTATTTATCCCTTTCTGTTTTTTTTTTAACGCACCCTTATTCTATTACAGTGTGGTTCTGGGTTCTTAGCATTTCTTTTTCAGCTCGGCACCCGTTCGGGTTTGTAAAGACGAACTCTATGTAACTCGTTTGTTGATATACCGGTACTCTTAACCTGTTTTTCTGCTGCTATATCAATGTCACTCGTCCTGTTCTCTTTCTCTCTCTCTCTCTCTCTCTCTCTCTCTCTCTCTCTCTCTCTCTCTCTCTCTCTCTTTTCTTTCTCTCTCTGTCTGTCCATCTGTCTGTCTTTCTGCATCAGTTTCACTGTCTCTTAATCTCATGTCTCTTGCTTGCCAAGGGGGGGCGCGGTGGCCCAGGGGTAGAACATCGGCTTCCGACGCTAAAGGTCTCGAATTCGAATCCTGGCTGTTGCGTTCCCTACTGGTTGGGTCGGTGTCAGTATAATGTGACCGGCTGAGACAGGAGTCATGGTATCCCCGCCCTGTCTCGTGTGTGGCAGCACATAAAATTGTCAGACGT
>RQTK01000186.1:76777-91244 GCA_003991915.1 Elysia chlorotica
AATAATAATAATAATAATAATAATAATAATAATAATAATAATAATAATAATAATAATAATAATAATAATAATAATAATAATAATATCATTACGAGTTTCTTAGAGCCTGCAGCCACGTGCTAAATGATAAGAAAAGTAATTTAGAATAATTATCTTCCACCACTACTTCATGTAGGTCAATTTCCGTACATTGCTGGAAGCGAAATTAACACCAACTCAGGTATCCGTATACCGTAATAACCCAAGAATATCTTTAAACACCTGTCCTTAAATGTTCACAATCCCCGCACATTTGTCGGTATAGACACTAAAGCCACACTCAGTCAGCATCCTAATACATGAACAATAAAAAACCGCAATAACTTTAAACACAAGTTTTAATGTTTTACAACCTCCGCACATTTGTCGTAAGAGAAACTAACGCCAAACTAATTAAATATCCGTTATATCGTTATAATCGGAGATAATCTTTAAACAGTCAATGACTTTACACATGTACAGTAATAATGGCAGGGTATCTTTAAACACCAGTTCTTAGTGTTTTAGAACGTCCGCACATTTGTCGTAAGAGAATCTAACGCCAAATTTATTAAGTACACGTATCCGTTACATCGTCATAACCGCATAGAATCTTTAAACAGTCAATGCACTTATACATGTACAGTTATAACCGCAGAGTCCAGTTTTTAGTGTTTTGCAACCTCCGCACATTTGTCGTAAGAGAAACTAACGCCGAACTTATTAAATATCCGTTATATCGTTATAACCGGAGAGAATCTTTAAACAGTCAGCGTCCTTACACATGTACAGTAATAACCACAGAATTTAAACACCAGTTCTTAGTGTTTTACAACCTCCGCACATTTGTCGGAAGAGAAACTAAAGCCACACTCAGTCAGTATCCTAATACATGTTAAAGTAATAACCGGAGAGAATCTTTAAACAGTCAATGACTTTATACATGTACAGTGATAGTGGCAGAAAATCAGTTATTTAAACACCAGTTCTTATTGTTTTACAACCCCCGCACAATTGTCGGAAGAGAAACTAACACGAAACCCATTCAGTATTCTGATACCTTCACAGTAATTACTGCAGACCATAACAGTATCCGCTATCTATCGATTGTCAGACAATAGGCTGAGGTATCATCACCGCTTGACTTCGCGAGCCACGGAAATAAGGGTTTTGTGTTACTTGATCAATACAATGTACCACAAAATAACAATCTCTTATATAAGTAGCAAAGGGGTCGTAATTACAAAGAGGGGATACATTTAGACGCCCGCCCTGGGGGATGCGGTGGCCCTGGGGTAGAACGTCGATTTCCAACGCAAAAGGTCCTTGGTTCGAGCCCTGGTGATTTCGTCCCATACTCTGTCGTATCTGAAAAAAAAAAAACAAAAAAAAAAACAACGTTATGACATTTTTGTTATTTAATTATTTGTAACAATATGTCCAAGAAGTAATTTCTTTTACACATCGTAAGGAACGTCTTATCTTATAAAACCATCCCTATTTTAAATCCCCTACCTAAACGTTCGAAACATCCCTCTTTGTTCCCTTTTTACCCAATCTTCTGTGACTAGTAGGCAGCATAACTACCGAACTAACACGAAAAAAGCGTATCTGTAAAGCGTTTTATTTTGCATATAATTATTGTTATAATTAAATGTCCACAAGTGATTCGGCTAAAATGTGAAATTAGATGCCGTGATGGAATTCGCAGATCTTGCTTCGTTATTTAAGTCAAACGCTGAACAGTGATGGGAATTATTCGTAAACTTTCGAATTTTAAAATAAATATTAATTGGCAAATCAGAGCGCAATATTCAGTAGAGATCTATTTAGTGTCTTGTTTAATGTTTTGTGATTGAACAATATTCCCCTCCTCAAACTTTAGCCTATTTCTTTTCTCGATCATATAATGACCAATAATATGTTACGTTGTCTGCAATCAAAAGATTCCAGTAAACATTTATTTATCTAGGTAATATTGGCAACGCTATCGGAAATTATTCGTTGCGCAATCTCATTTAATTTCAACAAAATTATGTCATACCGAAGAGATTCCCGTTTTGTTTTGTTTTTTTTTCTATCCAGAGCAGGTTCAGCATTTTACAACCAAACATTCAAAAAAAGCTCTCTCTACTCTTTTTGCACTTTTGAAAAAAAATATACGCGATTAAAAATGTTAAGGATGTTACATAGTCATGAATAGTTCGTTTTATCATGTTTTTTTTTTTTTTTAGCTTTTCTTTTTATTTGAAAAACAGGCTGTGAATCTCTACAGTTATTTTGATACTTCTCTTGTTGAAATAGTCATTTCAAACACAACAAAAAGTGAAGACTATTACAGATTTATTACTAGGTCGTGAATCATAAAGTTTATTGAGTTGTTTTTTTTTTTTTACAACCAAGCTGCCTATTTCTACAGTTATTATTTGAAAAAAAAAATTATTCTTGAATAGACCGATTAAATTTTACATAAAAAAGTAGATGTAATCTTTTTAATGTCAACCCACGTCCTGTTTTCGACAACAACAAAAATAACAACAGGTAAAGCTTTTTCTCAGAATGACTTGTTCACGGGTTTATTAACTTTAATTGTTAAAAACTAACATAGTCACAGAACCTTAACAAACTAACAGAATCACGAAACTGTAACAAACCGCAGCCAATGTGCGACCATTCATTTTTTATTTTACAACATTACTGACGTCAGAGCAGGTGCTTTAGAGCAAAACTGTAGGTCATAAGTACAATGTCGCAGTAGCTTACGACTTGTCGTAAGACTCCTTATTCTATAAAGACGAGCCGCAAGCTAACCACAACGTTGTAGATGTAATTACGACCCTAGATCTAGAGAATCTAGAGAGGCTAGATCTAGTCCTTCGTGAATTGAACCTGCGTCGGATTTTCTCCATGAATTTTTGATGGTTTTGTAACGCACCAAAGGAAACTGGTGGTGCGTGTCTTGTGCACATCTCGGTCTAGATCAGCTCGTTGGTGTTGAAAAGCAATGGCTGTTTTTTGTCAGGTTTTTAAAAGTACACATTAAATAACAGTGTTTGTTTTGATTCTCTTTGCTTACGTGGAATGTTTTTTTTCCTTGGGTTGGTTTAACGTCCAACAGCAGCACTATATAGGCTATATTGTGGACGGTCCCCAAGACGAACGTCTGACAATTTTATGTGCTGCCACACACGAGACAGGGCGGGGATACCATGACTCCTGTCTCAGCCGGTCACATTATACTGACACCGACCCAACCAGTAGGGAACGCAACAGCCAGGTTTCGAACTCGGGACCTTTTGCATCGGAAGCCGATGTTCTACCCCTGGACCACCGCGCCCCACCCCCTGATTATGTGGAGAAATATGTTTCTAAAATATCGCTTGGGCCACATTACATAGGCCAAGTTTTTATTCTTTTTGGTTTTGTGGATAACAATATTTATAGAATGTAGGCCTAACGGCTGACGTCTATGTATCTCTGATCTTAATTTTATTAATTCGTTAGATGTAGTATCAATCTACTAAAAATTACTAAATGTAGTATATGCACTGAAAATATCACGAATTTTCAATACTAATAAGAAATCTATGACATTATGGGTCAACAGTGTCCTGTTTAGCAACAACTGCATGATTGATTTGAAAAATGAGCATTTTTTTTAATTATATACATATATCTACCAGACTATCTAGATGCATAGAGTTAAACCAACGATACCACACAGGTGTAATTTTAAAGCGTAAAGTTTTATTTATTAACGTCTGACGCCAGAAATTAAGCTGTTTCGAGGACGGGACCCCAGAGCGGCGTATACGGGACTTAGACGATCACGTGATACAAGCAAATTTATTGTTATTGATTAATTTAAACAGGCTACATATCTATCCTCGTTGCTTTCATGTATTAATAAAAATTGCACTTGAACACAGAATATGAACGGGGTTTTCCTAAGAAAACATATCCTTGCCAAATTATGATATTTATAGGCCAATGGCGTCCTTGACTGGTGATATATCGATCCCTCAACTACTCAAGTACTACTGTAAACAAACTTGACCTGAGTCTTTGTAAAAATGTATTGTGAGGTTTGGCTGTAGCAGTAAATATCTCACTTGGAAAAAGAAACTCTTGGCCGATCTTCATAAACTAATCTAATGCATAGATATGCTATAGTTATGGATCAATGAAAGTCCTTGATCTTTCACAACGATGACCATTGATTTGAAAACGAACCTTTGGCGGTAGAGGTACTAAGTACAACTGTGCTATAAGCAGTCCCCCGACTAAAGCTATATTTTCCTATCCGAATGTCCACTTAAGTACATAAGCACCATTCTACATATGAGAGACCTTACGAAAAGAGAAAACCCTTACCGAAAACGATAACGTACGGAAATCTGCACCGGCGTCATAGCTCTATCTACTAGTATCTATACTCACGGAGCCAATGAACGATTAGAAAACCTCACGCTATAAGGGCGTAATTATGTCATCCGTTAACATTGTGTGATACGCAAAGCCTCTACATGTATGTATTACCCTAAACCACAGACTGCTATTAATATACATATGTGATTACCTTAAATCTATACCTCGCTTAGATTTAGCCTGATCCGACCCCGCGCATACCAAAATAAGATTTGACAAGCTATGATGGAGCGATGGCAGTACATCTCCACTTGTTAGTGTCAAATTCTATGTCCAAAGAACTGTCAACCTAAATGAATGTAAATGTTTACAAATAAGGGACGAAAATGTAACAAAAATGCGTGGAAATACACTTTTTGCCGTTAGTTTGGCAAATAGATCTATGTGTACATGATTTTCACCTGGCGGGCAGGTTGCAAAACAGCAACGGCGTCAAGAACACGATTAATAATTCATATGACATGAACGAAGAAATAGAATTGTATATGAAACGAAGTCCTTAAGTCGTTTACTTCTTATGACAACCTTACGGCAAAATGTGTATTTTTCGGCGGTTTCTTACATTGGTATTTGTCCATTTTGATGACAATTGGTTTGGCAGTCTGCTCTACATGTCTCATTCAAATATGTTTACACTAAGCCTATCGTAGAAATGGTCATACATCCAGGTACAATAAATACTAGAAGTAGATCTAATATTTAATATAATCAGGGCCGTTTGCCGTTCTATCGATGTCCCTTGCAACTTTCCTCGGACAGGGACATTTTTTTCGGAAGAGGGAGGAAAAAAAAAAGGGGGGGGGGGGGGTTTCTAGATCGGATTGTCCCCCGGTTCGAAAATCACAATCAGTCAAATATGTTTTTGTCTAATTTCGTCGCCTACTGGTTAGTTCAGTGTCAGTACATGTATAATGTAAGATTGAGAGTTCTCTCTGCCCTGTCTGGTTTGTGGCAACACGTAATAATTATTTTCTTGGGGCCCGTCCACAACATAGCCTGTAATTATATTGAATAACATTACTGACCTTGGATGGTAAGCGACACAACAACAAACAATCTATTTTAGGCTTACGAGACATTGAATTATGACAAAATTCCACTTTCTCCGACAAAAGAGTTCTTTACCGCCTGCACGGTTGTGTTGGTCAGAAGATGATTTGCTCCTCAGGTTGTCCGATTATTGTAAATAGCGAGTTCGTTAATATGCAGTTTGTCGTTTCACACTTGCAGTTGCGATTATGCACTAATGTAAATTTATGAGGCAAGGATTGTCCAGTGGTATAGAATGATGTATGCCTCTAGTTACAGATAGTGCCAAAATTGATATTCTCAATTATATCCTATCTTTTAAAAACAACCCTCACCGGTGACACAAGCTTTGTGGCTCTTATGCTGGTGAGTTTATAGTAAGCCTATCGTATGCGCTACAAGCAGATATACTCATGTAGTCCTCCAATGTACTACAAGATTTTAGATATAGTCGAGAGAGAGAGAGAGAGAGAGAGAGAGAGAGAGAGAGAGGCAAGGGAGGGAGGTAGAATTGTAGAAAGAAGGGGAGAGAAGAGAGAGAAAGATGGGAGAGGGTGGAGGGAGGGAGGAGAGAAGGAGAGAGAGAAAGAGAGAGAAAGAGAGATGCAGGTTTCCCTGAGGGATCCTACACGGCGATTGTAGATCCAGCAAGGGCCAAAGATGTTATACAGGTCTATGCTCAGATAGGTTTGTTGCAGCTTTATCCCTTGCACGATTGCGAGGGTCAAAAATGTCGCTCAGGTTGTAGGATTAATATTACCAGCGAGTTCAACATGTCCAGGCAACATACTGAATGGTTTGTCTGGTTTGATGTATGTGTGTGTGTGTGTGTGTGTTTGTTCAGAGAGAGAGAGAGAGAGAGAGAGAGAGAGGGGGGGTGAACAGGTGTAAGTGACAGAGCGTTGGTCTCCCAATGGGGAGATCCTTGGTTCAAAAACCACAATCGGTCAGGATTTCATTTGTCCGACTTCGCCCCTACTGGTTGGACCTTTATCAGTATGATGGGACAGGTATGGACACGAGTTATGCTATCCCCGGAATATATCTCTATGGTACATTGTGAAATATATCCATATGGTACATTGAAAAAGTGTCAGCCTTTAGTCTTGGGACCCGTCCACAATAAGCCTAAATGCTTGTACACGTCAATGTCATTGCATTTCGAAAGTAGGTCCCCAGAAGATCTACACTTATTTGTTTAGTTTAGTTTGTTTTAAGAAACTCAGAACATCGTGGTTGTCACAAGGCCTAAAAATCTCCATAACTTATTTTGTAAATAATTATTTTCTAAAATATGTTTTATAACATTTGGGTAATGAAGATACGTTGTGTGTGAAATTAAGGTGACGATCTAAATTCGTAAGAACAATATTGAGGTTAGTTTAACTCTTTTTAAGATAATATTGCCAATTGGAGAGCTTACGTTGAGCTGTAAGTTACTGCGACGTTGTACTTACAGTATATAATGTTTAACATGCGTCATGTGAAGTTAATATTTTTATCATGTAGATTCTAGACCTAGATGAAACAATATAAATAAGCTCCAGTAGTTCATACAATCATGTACATAAGAAAAATTGATAAAGATGCATTGATCTGTTGGTACAAAATCGCAGTACAACTAATCGTAACAAAATATTATGAATAAAAAGGCGTAGGACAAGTCGTAAACTTCCACGACGCTATACTAAAAGCCCGTTTAGTGTAGATCTAAATCTTTGGGTTTTTCCCCCATGTATTTTGTTTCCTTAACCTTAGAATTATATTTTTTGTTCTGGCTGGGAATTTTTTTTCTCAAAGGGGAGGGTCCAAAACATAATGGCCCCAGTGTTTGAAATTGGTCATGCGCAGTAAACTTTTACGATGTAGATTCTAGACCCACATACAACAAAGGGTTAACTTTGAAAATATAATTCTTCTGACGATGGAAGTTAAATAACAAACATATAAAAGCCAACTATTGGCGTTTACTTCTCAACTTTACAGGCAATTTACATACATTTTATTTATTTGATTCCTTGAAGATGGTGGGAAATTATGCGCCCTGAGTTTATGAAAATAATGTTAAATAATGATAAGAGTGGGAGGGCCACATTTCATTTAAATTTATTTCTTTGTTATCCGTGTTGTTCATGATTATTGTAATAACTTTATTATTGTATGGCACTTTGGCTTGAAAAGCTGACGTTCGACTAGAGCTAAGTGGATGTTAACATCATGATTCTAAGGATTTGCAATCTTTGTTGCACGGCAACATTATGAAAAGGCCTTGTTGTCTCTCTCTCTCTCTCTCTCTCTCTCTGAGAGAAAGAGACATACAGAGAGAGAGACAGAGAGAGAGGGAAACAGAGAGAGAGACACAGAGAGAGAGAGAGGGAGAGAGAGAGATAGAGAGAGAGAGAGAGAGAGAGAGAGAGAGAGAGAGAGAGAGAGTCTGTCTGTCTGTCTGTCTGTCTGTCTGTCTCTCTCTCTCTCTCTCTCTCTCTCTCTCTCCCTTTGTCTCTCTGTCTTTCTCTCTCCTCTATCTCTATTTTTGCACCCTCTCTCCTGCACCCCACCTCTATCTCTCCTTCTCTCTCTGTCTATATTCTCCTTTTCCTCTTTTTAAGTAACACATTCCTTTAAAATAATAATAAGATTGCCCGAAGCTAAACTGCAAGCTGAATAGTCAACTCCACTGATTCGTGCACTTCTTCAGACCATACAAAGTCTATCACAATGTAACATCTAAGGGTATTAAGTACAACGCCGCTGTAAGCTTACGACTAAGTCTTAATATATGCGAATGAGAAGGCATAAGGCGAGAAGTAAGCTTGGCAAAACGTTGTACTTGCTAACCTGGATATGGACCGTACCTTCTCTTTACTAGGCAAACAGGGCTGCCAACCCAACAAGTCATGAAAGTGTTCATATTAATTTTAAGGAAAAAAAATGTCCAAGAAAAAAATGCTATAAATACTTTTTTGCCGTTTGTTTATCTTTAGTTTTTGTTTTTTTTGTTGCTACTACCGTACAAAGTTAGCACAAAATATGATGTATTGTGGACGATCCCCAAGACTATCCTCTGACAATTTTCTGTGCTGACATACAGAGCTTGTGCGGGGATACCCAGATTCTTGCATCAGCCTTCATATTATACTGACACAGACCCATCAAGTTTGGAACGAAATTGGACAAATACGTTCTTATAAGCAATCATGAGTTTTGAACCATAGACCTTCTGATTGAGAAACCAACGTTCTACCACTTGCGCCAATTCGCCCGTTTTTTTGTCGTGAGTTTGGCAGAGCGTAATGAACTATTTAGAAAAAAATCGACCCCGTAAATAATCCAATAGCCTAGGGCATCACCCCTAGAGATTCTAGATTGTGAAACCTCGATAAGCTGAGACAAAGTACTCCTTTCAAGGCATTCAGCATACAGCTATAAAACATAGATGATGTTGGAGAAAAAGTGGTTGTGAAGGATAGGGGAAGGGGCGAAGGGAGGAGAAAGAAAGAGAGAGAGAGAGAGAGGTCCAACCATAGAGCAGGCGGTTTATCATTGGAAGAAAGCCAGTTCCATCCCCCAACAACATGCCGTGTATCTACCGGCTAGTTTTTTAGTTGGTTTAACGTTTAACATCAACGCTATATAGGCCATATTGTGGACGGACCCCAAGACTGACGTCTGACAATTTTATGTGCCACAGCTTAGGAGACGTTAAATTATAAGAGTGATTACTCAGCATAGGAGACGTTAAATTATAGGATAACTTACTCAGCTTCAAAGACGTTGAATTATAAGAGTGATTACTCAGCATAGGAGACGCTAGATTATAAGAGTGATTACTCAGCATAGGAGACGTTAAATTATCAAAGAGCTTACTCAACTTAGCTTCCCTCAACAATACATTACCTGAAAGGGTTAAAATTAATATCTCTGCTCTTAGTCACTGACGCACCATTTGTGAACCCTTAGGTATAATTGTCCCAAATGCAGAACGAAGACACTGAAACGTTGGTCTTCTTTTTTTTTTTTTTTAATCTTGGAATAAATGATGTTTGAGAGGATAGCTTGACATGTGAGACTGAGAAATTATAAGGCCCAAACAGTTCACTAGATCTAGATTTAGATTTAGAGCTAGACGGTTCCTGAAAAATGTAGTTGCCACGAGTACTTTCCCTTACCTTTTTTTAATGTAAAGGAGTACTCTTCCTCATTTAAAATAATTTTAACGGATTTTTTGGGTTAATGTAAGTTTGGGTTTAACCCTATTTATAACTGAGTGAAGATAAATTACAGGATTTAAAAAAGGGGGAGATTGAAGGAGATTGAGGAGACAAAAACAAAAGCAAAAAAAACATACAAAATACAAACAAACAAGAAAACAATACATTTTAAAGGTTTATTGCTTTGATTTTTATTTATTCGTGTTTAATTTTATTTTCTTGTTTTTTTGTTGTGTTTTTTTTGCCGCCCCCCCCCCTCCCTCCCCCAGCCCTTTTTTTAACTCTTGTAATTTATCTTGACGCAGTTATAAATAAGGCTAAATGCTATTGTTAGAGTGAAATTATGAGTAATTAAAATGTGAACAAATTTCCTATAAGCCTTGTCTCTTACCGTTAAAACGTGAAACTTTACCATTATTACAACATGTATCTCGTCACTCGGAATGAAACAGGAGTCGAACTCTGTGAGTGTGTGTGTGTGTGTGTGTGTGACAGCACCTACAATTGTCTGACGTAGTTCTCATGACTGATGGTGTTAATTAAGACTCTATATTTGTATTGGTTTACTTTTTTCCTTTTCCGTACATCATGTAAAGTATGTGGCCCTACAGCCCCACACCTTTTGAAAGATTTAAGAAAATGAATATATATTTTTAAAAATGCATTGTATATACAGTTTCAAAGTAGGAACACATACAATTTCACAGAGAATTTACCGTTAAGATAAAGTATTTTAGTTTCATTTTTTTTGTATTATACGGTTGGGTATTTTTTTTCCTTTATACTTACGATAAGGATTATCAAGACCCTATCTTTTATATTACTTTCTACGTGCATATTTTTGATAAAACACAATAGTGACGTAAATATAAAGTCGCAGGAGTTTACGATTCTTCATAAGAATATAAGAATAAGAAGGCTAACGACGAATCGGAAATTACGCAACGTTGCACTCATGGCCCCTTGTATACTCATTATACCTTACCATAAACCTATTGTTTTTCCAGTAAACCTTGTAGATAAATTTAGACTGATTAGTAGACGTTAAATTATACGATAACTTACTCAGCTTAGAAAACGTTAAATTATAACAGAGCTCACTCAACTTGGCTTCCCTCAACAATACATTACCTGAAAGGGTTAAAATTAATATAATTATCTGCTCTTAGTCACTGACGCTCCATGTGAGTTGGGTTGGTTTAACGTCCATCAGCACTATATAGGCTATATTGTGGACGGACCCCAAGATGGACGTCTGACAATTTTATGCGCTGCCACACACGAGCCAGGACGGAGATACTATGACTCCTGTCTCAACCCGTCACTTTATACTGACACGGACCCAACCAGTAGGGAACGCAACAGCCAGGATTCGAACTCGTGACCTTTTGCGTCGGAAGCCGATGTTCTACTCCTGGACCACCATGTGAACCCTTAGGTATAATTATCCCAAATGCAGAATGCAGACACTGAAACGTTGGTATTTTGTTTAAATATTTGTTTTTGTTTCTTCTTTATCTTGGAAGATAGTTTGCTTTGGTTAAGCACTGTGGTCTAATATCCTCTTTAATAATAAAAAAGTTTTTTTGAGTGTGGTAATTATTGAAATGTCACGAGAAACATGACATTCCGCGTCCAAAGACTCGTTTTATTGACGTTTCGTGTTTTAATCATCGCAGGTTTGGATAGAATTTCATCTCAGATTAATACCTCGAGGCGAATGGGGAAATGCACTGTATGGAAACAATACATAATGGTGCCATGTAATGTCAGGAGATTAGCATGCTCGCGTCAGCTTTCTTGGCTCTCTTCTTCTCTCTCTCTCTCTCTCTCTCTCTCTCTCTCTCTCTCTCTCTCTCTCTCTGCCTCTCTCTCTCGTTTTTCTCTCTATCTCTATCTCTCTATCTCTCTTTCTCTCTCTTTTTTTTTCTTTCTCTCTCTCACTCTCTTGATAAGAAATAACTTGCTCTCACTCCCTCCCTCTTCCCTTTCTCTCTCTCTCTCTCTCTCTCTCTCTCTCTCTCTCTCTCTCTCTCTCTCTCTCTCTCTCTCTCTCTCACTGTTACTGCAATAAATGACTTTGTCCACAACTGATTTGCGTCTACTGTTATTTTTTTCAAACATGTTATATCAAAGCATTTTGTTTTTTCCATGTTTCAATATATTTTTCTTGAACCAATGTTTCAAGTCTGAAAAACGCTTTTGAAGTTTGATTTCCCCATGACATCCAATATCCAACAATCATGTACTGCATAATGTACAATATTTGTTTTTTTTTATGTAAAAAGTATTACCTGTTGTTAACATGGAACAAGCGGTAGAGCATTGATCTTCCAATCGGGAGATCCACGGTTCGAACCCACAAACTGTTAAAAATTTATTTTGATCTAGTCCGACTTCGTCCCCTAGTGGTTGGGTAGATGTTTACACGAGTCTAGGTGTCCGCGCACTGTCTCTGTGTGGCAGCAAGTAAAATTGTCAGACGTTCGTCTTTGAGCCCATCCCGAATATAGCCTTAATTAAGCTGACGAGGGATAGACATTAATCAAACAACCTGACCCAAATAAACATCTAAATGAACTACGTTACGTTCATTTGGCGTTAAACAAACATTCAATTCGAATAGACGATTTTAAATAATAAGGCTTCTTATTTGAAAGCATGATTGTATGTATTTTTTCAAACATTATTGGTCAAATAAGACGAAAAGTATCGCATACTAAATACAAAAACATCCAGATCATTGTGCCTCGCTTTGGCAATTTCGTGGTCGATGTGAGTATATTGTGACAAGAGTCCTGGTCTCCCCGCCCCGTCTGGTGTGTGGCAGCACATAAACTTGTCAGACGTTAGTCTTGGGGCCCATCCACAATATAAGCTATATAGTACTGATGTCGGACGTTTAATCAACTCAACTCCTTCCTGTCTCGTGTGTGGCAGCACGTAAAATTGTCAGACGTTGGTCTTGGGGCCCATCCACCGCATAGCCTCTATAGTACTGATGTTGGACGTTGAATCAACTCAACTCCTTCCCTGTCTCGTGTGTGGCAGCACGTAAACTTGTCACTTGTCAGACGCTAGTCTTGGGGCCTGTCCACAATATAGATTAATAGTTAGTACCGACGCTGGACATTAAGCAACAAAACTAACAAACTCATTTCGCATTTATTTTAAATCTATGTCACCATCTCCTATTGTGAAATAGACTGGGAGGTCATATGAACTTTTAAGTTATATGGTAGAGGTAATAAACTTTAAAACTTGCTTCCTATCACGTTTTAGCAATAAGATTTTTATCAAACCACATAATTCATTTTGCTCGTAGGCTTCCGTCTTCCAATCGGGTCATCTTACAAAATTATTATTTACATTGTTTGTGAAATGGCTCTTTTTACAGGTTGGGGAAGTTGCCATCAGATTTAATGGAGTAAGAAAATAATGTATTATTTAAAGGCAGAAACAAGAGAGAGAGAGAGAGGGAGAGAGAGAGAGAGAGAGAGAGAGAGAGAGAGAAGGAAGGAGGAAGGGAGAGGGAGACATACAGACACACAGACACACATATACACAGACAGACACGTCTGTCCGTCTGTCTGTCTGTCTGTCTGTCTGTCTCTCGCCTCTCTCTCTCTCTCTCTCTCTGTATTTATCTCTCTGTATTTATTTATATATACTATATATATATATATATCTCTCTTTCTCTCTCTAATTTTCCTGTCTCTGTCTTCCTCCTTCTCCTTCTTTCCCTGTTGTTGGCTCTCTGTCTCGCTCTCCTAATTTTTGTTCGCTATGCGCGTAAAAAAAAAAAAAAATGAACACTGGGCATTTATTACATCTAAACGGAATGCGTTATTTGTTTCTACTCAATGATTTTAATGTTAAAAGATCTAGTTATCTACATAACAAGGGCAATAAAGACAACAAAGAAATAATATGAACAGCTAAAAAAGTTGACATTCCTTCATCCTGTAAAATTAAATTGGCTAGAGGGCATAATGATAAAAAAAAAAACAAATTAAACTTACTTACCTTGTGGAGTAAACCTAGAATTAATTATTTATTGCCGTGAATAAGAATCGTAATATCGTAATATTCGTAATATCGCCGTTTATTGTTGGTTTTTTTTTTGTTTTTTTTTCAAATAATCTTTTGGCCTGAAATTGTACACGTTGATGTCTGGTAAGATTGGCCAATAAGCTAGTGACAATAGAGTTTTAGACCCGTATTCATAATCGTGCTCGTATCTATTTAGTAGTCGTAACTGTCTGAAACCGCGCGCACCTTAGAAATGTCTATACTTGACTTGGCGAACATTGACACCCTGATGAAAATTGTAAACAAAAAACAAAAAAACAAAAAAAAAGTTTACACAACAGGTTAAAGATTCAAGTATGACATCTGTGGGGCGCATGTAATGGGTATTGAACTGTTTCATTGGTTTTATTTTAAATTGATAATATCACACCACCCTCTTTTTTTCCTTTCCCAACTTTTCTCTCTCTCTCTCTCTCTCTCTCTCTCTCTCTCTCTCTCTAGCATATATACTGGTCGGAAAAATACAATGACAGTTTAAAAAGATCCGATCAATAGGAATTAGACATCTTCGACAACATTCTTTGTAGCAGGGTCTTATACGGAAACGGTCCCCAAGATTAAATTCTGACACTTTTACATACGGTTACGCCCGAGACAATGCAGGTATACCATACAGGAGGCTAAACTCAGACAAAAAATTGCCTGCCTGGTTGGGAAACCAACACTCTCTTACTTGCACCCCCCCCCCC
>RQTK01000186.1:94266-111338 GCA_003991915.1 Elysia chlorotica
CTCCCTTCTCTCTCTCTCTCTCTCTCTCTCTCTCTCTCTCTCTCTCACTCTCCCTCTCTCTTTCTTGCTCTCTATCTCTCTTTTTTTCTCTTTTTTTGTCACTTACCAATAGGATTGAACCATTAAAGTTATGAGCCTTTTCAATTAATCTGTAAAAGATGTTTATTTCAATATTTGTTTCTTTCTTTCCGCTCAGCGTTCACTTTATTGTGTATGGGGCCCAAGTCTAACGTCTAAAAATTGTACGTGCTGTCACACAGAAACAGTACGGAGATATCATATAAACATATCTTACCTCTGTTCTAAAATATGTTTTCACTCTCTGGTGCTTCATGGCAATTTTTTCGTCTTGTCATTTACCTAGGCCGATTTAGTTTTCTGTAAAGAGATGTTACCTCTTCTTAAAAAATAATTATAATATTACAACGAAGAAGTGCGCCTACATGTTTAGTCCTCAGCAAATAGATGTTGCCTTTGTTCTAAAATAATTATGTTATCATTCTCTAGGGATACATAGCAATTTTTTCGTCTTGTCATTTACTTAGGCCGATTTAGTTTTCTGTAAAGAGATGTTACCTCTTCTTAGAAAATAATTATATTACAATGAAGACGTACGCCTACATGTTTAGTTCTCTGCAAATAGATGTTGAGTTGAGTTGATTTAACGTCCAACATCAGCACTATGTAGACTATATTGTGGACGGGCCCTAAGACTGACGTCTGACAATTTTATGTGCTGTCACACACGAGACCTGGCGGGGATACCATGACTCCTGTCTCAGCTGGTCACATTAAACTGACACCGACCGAACCAGTAGGGAGCGAAATCGCCAGGGCTCGCACCCGAACATTTTGCGTCGGAAGCCGATGTTCTAACCCAGGGCCACCGCGCTCCCCGCAAAGAGATGTTGCCTTTGTTCTAAATATATTACACCCAGATCGTCGTCTCGCCGTCATATTAATTTTATCACATACCATGGATATAAGTCTACAATTGATGTATTGTAGCTCTGTAAACATAATTTTATCTGTGATCTAAAAATAGCACAACCTTGCAAGACAATGAGTTAACTTGACTTGCCAAAGAACTTTGAACAACGATAAAGTTCGCAAGTACAAAGTTGTGGTAAGCTTGCGACTCGTCTAAGATATAATAACATGAAGTTTTACAATGAGTTGTTAGCTACTTCAACGTTGTACTTGCGCCTGTAGACCTTTAGGTCTAAATGGGAGGCTCAAAGCTACATTTACGGCTGGCTGGCTGTCCCAGTTTATCGTAGTTACTTAAGGTATGGGTGTGGTCACTATTTTAGGTTTAGTCATGACTGTATACAGTTGGACAGCGGGCTCAATTGGATTGTTATACAAGAGGACAAGGACTTGTTCTAAATAAGTCCCTTAATGTCATTTAAAACATTTCCAATTCTTCCAGCCACCGCCTTTGCTATCTCCGTCTCTGTCACTCTCTGTATTTTTATATCTCTCTCCTCTCTTCTCTTCATTTCTTTTACTCCTTTCACCCTCTCTCCCTCTGTCTCTCTTTAATTCATCTTTCTTTCTCCTTTCTTCACTCCTTTGTTTCTTTCTCTCTCCCTTTCTATTTTACTATCTCTCTCCCCCCCTCTCTCTCTTTTTATCTCGTTCACTCCTCTCTGTCTCTCTTTCTTTCCCTTTCTCGCTATTTACATCTCTCTTTTCCATTTTTCACCTTACTCTCTTTCACTCCCCCTCTCACTCCATTATTCTCTCTGTCTCTGTCTCTCTCTGTGTATTTCTCTCTCTCTCTCTCTCTCTCTCTCTCTCTCTCTCTCTCTCTTTTTGTCTTTTTCTATCTCTCTGTCTTTCTCTCTCTTTTTATCCCTGTCCACCCTCTTTCTTGCTTGCTATGAACATTAATTTATTTTTTTCTCTTTTCAAGTAAGGTAACTTAAATTTCCGATTCCCTATAGATAGGATAGTAAATTATGCACATGGCATTTGCATTGTTTTCTTTAACAATACTCTTTTTTCACTGCAACGAATGTGTTAATTTTATGCATATTTTCAGCATCTTTTTTTTTTAATTATTGAAATACATTTTACAAAGTTCACGGATTTGTGATCAAATAATGAAAGAAAAAATTCTACAAACAAATGAATAAATACAATAGATATCGTTTAAATCAAAACCGAAAAGAGAAAAAAAAATACTTTACATAATTATTTTCGCTCTCGTATTCAGATAGATGTAGATCTAGAACTCTAGACCACAAGGCCCCACCCAGTGTAATAATATTTAAAGAAAAATAATACGCTTCGGGCCCGGTAAACACAGATGAAAAGTAAACACTTTACGTAAATCCATTTTAATGGAACAGGTATGTAGATCTAGATCTAGGGCCGAAAGTACAACGTTGGGGTCACAAAATATAAAGTTTCGCAGAAGCACAAACGGCCTTTCGGAAGTGTACAAAGAGCATTCGTGTTAATTCCGAATAAATGTGCTTGTTTAGTGCGATATGGCGCCGAGTTTCGGGAAACTTGAATATCGTATTTTGATGGAACTAGAATAGGTTAGGTATTTTTGTTATACGCGTCAAACTTTTTGGTAGGCTATGGATTGGGGAAAATACCAATAAATATTGTGAACGCGTTTTAAGCTTGTTGTCATGAAAAGGATACAATTGTTTTGTTTTGAACGAGTGTATTTTTTAATGACTTTTCTATAGTGTTTTTTTTTTTTTTAATTATCTCTTAAAATTTTTAATCTGTGGCTGTGGTAGGTTACAACTCGTCGTAAGAATATATGCGATAAAGAAGGCTTACGACAAGTTGTACAAGTCGTCGTAAGAATATATGCGATAAAGAAGGCCTACGACAAGTTGTAAGCTACCGCGATGTTGTACTTACAACCCAAAGCATCTTTATTGTGGTATTTAGGGTGCCATGAAATTGAATCCATGATTATATTATAATAGAGTACACGAACATCTCGAGGTTTAGGTTCGTCTCTGAATTATCTTAATGTACAAAGGACGTCACTGAGATATAACCTTTCAGGCTAAATCTATGAAACAAGCGATGAATGTGGTTGAAGCATTTTAAGTGGTTAGAATAATAATAGTGCTGTTCTAGTTTTTCCTTCTTTTTTTTTTTTAAATTTATATTTTTGTCACGATTCATGAAAGAGGTTCTGCGATCTAGCCTAGAAAAACATGTAACGCTTCAGTGAATTCGCCACACCAGCTATTGTCCTATCTCGTTTTTTAAATACTCTAAATCCTTAAGATTTCAGAAAGGACATAGAGCACTATACAGCCGAGGTACAAAATAGGTAAAAAGAAGAAAAACAATGTGTTTGCTATTTTCAAGATTCATAGCTAACAATGTTTAAATTCAACATGTTAACTTTTAAAATACCAAAGGAAAGTTGCGCATTTTCTTTGATATGAAAAAAAAATTGTGCTTTAGCAAATTCCCGATTATATATTTTAGGTTTTTAGGAATGAGATTTCGCGAAAAGGTTTTTCCGAACTTGATACTATTACTAGTATTATTTTGTAGACCTTTTTTCTTTCTATTGTGCGCTTTGAGCTCTATTTTAACAACTAGATTACACCGCGTCGTAATTAGCTATAAACAAGTTTTTGATGAATCCTCTTGCATGATGAGCTTACACTTTTTTTTTTTTAATTATAATTATTAATAACAATCTCTATTTGTCGATTGCTATCATCTTCGTACAACCATTACTTCTTACTAAAGTCCGTTACTTTTGGTTTCTGTTTAAACCTTAGGGATATTATAGCAGACAACGAAGAGGAGTAACTGTATACATTGAATGCACTCTTTTGAACCAGCGGGAATGGTATTTCCCGAAAAATATTCCACTTTGTTGGATGCCATGAGAAATGTTTAACAAGTAGAAATGTCATAGTGCTAGACTTCTAAAAATAGAAATAAAACGGTTTTTGCACACTAGAGATCAAAGTGTTTTGTTTGTATTAATTTTTTAGCTAAGATAAAGCTAAAAGGTTATTAGAGAGTATTTTTTAGGCCTACATTATCTTCTAGACTAAAAATCTTCTTTTTCTTCTTCTCATTCTCCAACACTCTCTTCAAATTCTGATCCCAGCCTCGGCAATGAAGGCTACCGTTTTCTCTAGCTCAGGAAGGGGCCCGTATAGCTTCGTGTGCATGCCTATTGTCTCCTTCCAGATGGACTGTCTAACATTGCTGTATATCCTGCAATCCTGTAGCACATGTTGGGATGTTTCTGCTGCCTGTCCACTAATCTAAACTGATCTCTATGTGTGAGCACTTTTTCGGGTATTTGTGGAAATTCATAAGAGATCGATCATTCATTTTTACATTTATAAGTTTGAAACATAGATGTGCATCTTGATGCAAAGATGTTCAACATTATAGAATCTAGCTCTCTTTCACTCTTACCCCACGTCTTTTGTTTATTTCGGTGGCCATGCCTTCTATTTTTGGCAGCCTTGATCAGAGTGTCATCTAATGACAGATCTAAAAATAAGAATTTGTACGTTTACGGATCGCAATAGTGTTAAGGGCGTTGTAATAGCAACTGTTTTTTGTCAAAGCCTTTTTTTATCTTCCATTTTATTTCAACTACTCTAAGGTTATAAGATGATGATGATGATGATGATGATGATGATGATGATGATGATGATAATGATGATGATGATGATGATGATGATGATGATGATGATGATGATGATGATGATGATGATGATGATAATGATGATGATGATAGCATCCCTAGTCGACAAACAGAGGTTGTTAATAATAATTGAAAATCTACCTGACGTCAGTGTTGGAAACCGGCTACGATATGACCCATTTAAGATGATGGGCGTTGTCGTTAGGAAACCAATAAATCTAATCAAACCAAACAACGGCAATAAAAGAAACAACAAAACCACAACTCCATCACTGTCATCCTTGGGGAGCGCGGTGGCCCTGGGGTAGAAAATCGGCTTCCGATGCAAAAGTTCCCGGGTTCGAATACTGGCGATTTCGCTCCCTTCTGGTTGGGTCGGTGTAGGTTGTGACCTGCTGAAACAGGTGCCATGGTATCCCCGCCCTGTCTCATGTGTGGCAGCACATAACATTGTCAGACGTCAGTCTTGGGACCCGACCACAGTATAGCCTATATAATGCTTATGTTGGACGTTAAACCAGCTCAACTACAAACTACTACTGTCATCCTCACAACTAAGAAGGCTTATTTACTTCAACGTTAAAAAAGTCGTTTTTATAACCAAAAATATCTTTTTGAGAGGTTCGAAGTTTTGGATATTGTGAAAACTTTCATGGTGCGCAAAACATGTGAAATGTATTTTTATTTAGTGATGTTGGCAGGGGGGATAAATGGCGTTGGTTTTATGTTTGTTCTGATGGTTGTAAAGAAGAGTGTGTAAAAAGACTCAAAATAATGTTGTCAATTGTCACGCCTCCTGGATAGGGGAGTTGTTAACAAGGAGAGGCAGAGCTCTCTCTCTCTCTGTCTCTTTCTCTCTCTCTCTATCTCTCTCTATTCTATCTATCAATCTATCTATCTATCTATCTATCTATCTATCTATCTATCTATCTATCTATCTATCTATCTATCTATCTATCTATCTCTGTCTCTCTAATCATGTCTCTGTCTGCCTGTCTGACTGTCTGTCAGTCTATCTGTCTATCTGTTGCATGTCTGTCGCCGTCTGTCTCTTTCTCACTCTCCCCCTCCACGCCCTGATTCTCTCTCCTCTATCTGTGTCTCTCTCTCATTCTCCCTCTCTGTCTGTCTGTCAATCTGTCTCTGTGTGTGTGTGTGTCTCTCTCTCTCTCTCTCTCTCTCTCTCTCTCTCTCTCTCTCTCTCTCTCTCTCTCTCTCTCTCTCTCTCTCTCTCCTGGGTTAAACGTCTCCTAGTTCACCCTCGAGATCCTATCCGACAAGTTTATGTGAGACATTTCTATGGGCGTTTTATTGTCAGTTAACGCCGCAGGATCTCAAGTTAATTTCTTGCCTCACTCCATGCCTTCTTCACCATTCTTTCCACTGTAGTACACATCTGTTACTGCAGCTGTTTGTTCTGAGCATGATTTCGAGGCCTTGTGATGAAAAGTTCATCGCGACAACGAAGACGATAGATTATGTAAGCTGCCCGGCACACACCCAAAGTTGTATAAGTGAAATTATTATTTTATTATTATTATTATTATTATTATTATTATTATTATTATTATTATTATTATTATTATTATTATTATTATTATATTTTTATTATTATTATTATTATTATTATTATTATTATTATTATTATTATTATTATTATTATTATTATTATTATTATTATTATTTATGAAAGTTCTATCATAAACTTAAAGAGCCTCTAAGCTATCAGAAAATCCCATGCCTTAGGCGTGTTGTTATATCACGCGTCATCACTATGTAAACTTGTTTATATATTTTTGGTTACAATAACCATATTAACAACATGAACAACTACAAGAACAATAACAACATCAACAACATCAACATTGGGGCTGATTTTGTTATTGTCAAAAGTTCATCCGCACAAGACTATTGACTGACATTGGGGGGATTGGGAAGTCTTAGATCTACAAAATTCTGACAAGTGAATTGTACACGTATAAGCAACATTATTCTAACAGTTCTAAACACAAAAAGCTGACAACCCTATGCCCAAAAAGTGTATTTATGCATATTTTAGTTCACCTTTTTGCCTACACTGAAACTTTGACTACTAGATGGGTTTGCAGCTCTGTATGTATAGCAAAAATAAACCAACGTGTTGTATGATGACTACAAGATACATCCAAATAGAGCAAAAGCAGCAAAAATTCCAATAAGATCATGCGATTGCTCTCCCACTTCTTTATTTACCCGTGAGGCATATTAAAGTTTTGGTGGTGACATTAAAATCGCCACTGCATTTTTTACGTGAGTGTCGTATTAAAGTTTTGACGGAGACGTAAACACCACCACTTCTTTGTCTATATTGGGGGGGGGGGGGGCCCGGGGATGTTGGACGTTAAACCAACTCAACAACACCAACAAAGATATTGTCTACATGAACGTCGTATTAAAGTTCTGACTGAGGCATATTACAGTCACATAGCTAACATTCTGTAAGTAATGGCTATGATTTGGGTGGGGACAAGAGTCTAAATCTAATCTAAATATAAATCTTTGAATCAAGCGCTGATTCATAACGTGGAGGGGCCCCTCTCGAAGTAATGATTAGTATCTTCCACCACGATCTTTTGCCTTTCTCACCCACTGCATTCCATACTGATGAAATCTCCTTTTCAGGTTTGGTTTTCATTTTCTTCTTTAGAATAGTATGGATTGCCAAACGGTGACTCTTGGGGTAGATGCACAAACATGACGTAGCTTACGTCTTGTAGTAGTTAGCCTTCTTATTGTTACGATGAGACGGAAGCTACGCCTTCTTTGTGCATTCTACCCTTGTTGTTTATGATGGATGGCAAAAGAGTATTCTAATAAACGGGTTGATTAACTACATCTACATGTAATAGAATTATACTACAATAAACTAGTTTTCTTCAGACCAGGGCGCCAGACCTACAAAACGTGTGCATGAGAAAATGTTTAAAACTATAAATTACTTTTGGCAGCCTTGGTAAGAGTGTCATCTTGTAGCAGATCTAAAAATAACTTTTATGTATACTGATCGCAGTAGTGGTAAGGGCGTTGTAATAGCAACTGTTTTTTTATCAAAGCCTTTTTGAGCATTTCATAACAAACGCGAGATGGTGCGAAGTGACGCAAGTCTGTGGTAGAGTGTTAGTCTCCCAACTGGTTAGAAACCCAAGATACGATCAAAATGTATTTGTCCGATTTCGTCCCCTACTGTTTCGATCGGTGTCAGTCTGATATAGAAGACCAGGTCTCCCCGCGCTGTATCTGTCTCCTCTCTCAGCCGGTCACATAAGACTGGCACCGACCCAACCAGAAGGGAGTTAACCACGGACCTTCTGCTTTGGAAGCCGGTGTTCTACCCCAGGGCTACCCCCCCCTTTCTTATAATATTACCAGGTGACAAGGAAGTAGAAGTATGCTTAATTACTGGTCGTTAGTCTTGGAACCCAACCAGGATATAGCCTATACAGTGCTGACGTTGGACGCCAAACAACAAACAACCCCCCCCCCCCCCCCAAAAAAAAAAAAAAAAAAAAAAAAGCAACAACTAGCAAAGGTGTATTAGGATTAAAGCCCAACGCACTTTTCTATTTGAAACCAAGATGCTGCAACAAACAAACTATAAGAAATGTGTGCATGAAAACAATCGTGCAAAACTAGAAAAATACGCCATTTATATAACATCCGGGAGATCAATTGGCCCATTTACGACTACCCAGCATGCCCTCAGCATCCGGTTTTCATATTAAAAGATCCGGTATGAATAATAATAATAATAAAAAAAAAAAACATTTTGCAAATTAGTTGGGTCGGTGTCAGTATAACGTGACCTAGTGAGACAGGAGTCATGGTATCCCTGTGTTGTCTCGTGTGTGGCAGCAAAACTTGTAGAACTTTTTGATGCGTGTAGTTTTTGGAACCCGTCGCCGTGTATGATCCTCTTTGGGAACCTAATAGAAGTAAGACTAATATTGAGTAAGAGAAAGAGAGAGAGAGACAGAGAGAGAGACATAGAGAGAGCGCGAAAAACAGAGAGGTGGGAAATGAGATAGTTAGATAGATGGACAGATAGATAGATAGATAGATAGATAGATAGATAGATAGATAGATAGATAGATAGATATAGATAGATAGATAGATAGATAGATAGATAGATGGATAGATAGATAGATAGATAGATAGAGATAGATAGATAGAGAGAGAGAGAGAGAGAGAGAGAGAGAGAGATAGAAAGAGGCAACAGAGGGAGAGACATGTCTCTATGATTAAAAAAAAAATTCCGAAAAACGTTTGCCGAAGAATTATTGCCATTGATATGCAGCTAGAAGACTTTTAATTCATTTTTTTCCTGGATTTTTTTTTTGCTGGTAATTTGAACACCTGATTAATGTTTTTCGTGCGCTTTGAAATATCAGTTAGATTATTTCTTATAGATTTTAATCATGATATGCCAATGTTTTTTTTTTCTTGTTAATCATTTGGTCTCTATATCGTGGTTGATCTGCCTATATACTCATACAGTCTTTCGAACACTTTTTACCTTTTCCGCCTTTATTGCCTTTGTGTTTTTACTTTATGTTCTGTTCCTTGCAGAGATAGAATGTATATCTCTTGTCTGTCCGCCTGTCTTTGTGTCTATCTGTCTCCCCCTCCCTCCCTCTCTATCTCTCTCTCTCTCTCTATCTCTTTCTCTCTCTCTCCTCTGTCTCTGTCTCTGTCTGTTTGTCTGTCTGTCTGTATGTCTCTCTGTCTATGTCTACCTGTCTTCTGTCTGTCTCACTTTCATCTCTCTAATTTCTCTTTATCTCTCTCTCTCTCTCTCTCTCTCTCTCTCAATCTCTCTCCTTCTTGGTTTAAAGTATCCTTCGTTTCTTCAGGTGGGGAATCTTATACGTCGATATTTTTAGTCTAATCTGATCTTCTTTTGTACCCATTGATCTCTTACTTGACAGTAGGCCTTCGTGTTGTTAATGAAACCACTTCTATCTCGAATTAATCTGCCTTCAAACACTTTTTATTGAGCGACGCTATTTGAGTGAGAGACGTTGAAATGGGGAATAAAGGGTGGGAAACTGGATGGAAAGAGAGAGAGAGAGGGGGGGGTAGAGGAAAAACTATACTTTCGTTCCTTTTATTACCAATTTTGCTCTATGTTATACTTATCAGCAATACGACCATTAACCCTTTAAGTGATAAAAATACATTTTAACTATGATTTGGCACATAAAGAAGAAGCTACAATAAATTACTCTCTAGCACAAGCTACGTCTTGTTTGTGTATTCTACCCCTAGATCTTCTTGTTCTTTGTTATTGGAAAGAGAACAGCTATCTCCAACTTTAAAGTCTCCTAGGCTACTAAGTAGGATTTTTGTAGGCGACGGGTCCCAAGATCAAAGTCTGACAATTTTACTTGCTGCCACTAAAAGACAGTGCGAGGGTACCACGTTAGTTCTACAGAAATCAAAGAGTCTGGGTGCTCAAAGGGTTAAATTAAATAAGATGGGAGATGATCCGGTTAGAGTCCGATAACCAATTACCATCCGCATACACTCAAGGGTTAATTTTTTAACTAGGACAAGTGAAAGAATTCATATCAACTTCACAGTCGTATCTGATCTCGTACCGGGGAGTGAGGGATTGATTTTAGTAAGCTGGTTGCTGATGTCAGCACTAGGCTTTATCTCGTGGACTGGTCCTGAGACTTACATCTGACAATCTCACATTATACTGACACCGTCCGAACCAGTAGTGAAACGCGCGCACGCTAGAGCTGCAGCTCGAACCACGGACCTCTTGCGACGAAGTTGTAGTTGTAATTGAATTTGTTTAACGTCCAACATCAGCATTATATAGGCTATTTTGTGGACGGACCCAAATAAGAAAAAAAAAAAAAATATGTACTGCCACACACGAGACAGGGCGGGGATACCATGACTCCTGTATCAGGCGGTCACATCGAACTGACACCGACCCAACCAGTAGGGAGCGAAATCGCCAGGACTCGAAACACGGACCTTTAGCCTCGGAAGCCGATGTTCTACCCCAGTGCCACCGGGCCCACGAAGCCAATGCTCTAACTACAGCTACCACCCCGACCTCGCCCCTCCTCATAAACCAGGACTTGTTTCAGCTAGCTAGCCAGCTAGCTAACGACACCACACCCAACATAATAGGGAACGAGGATATCCAATCGCCGCAATTGGGGATTTAACCAGTTACTTCCTGAAACGAAATCGCACGCTCTACCATTGAGCTACCTCGACCGGGGGAGGGGGGGTCGGCTTCCGACGCGAAAGGTCCCGAGTTCGAATCCTGGCTGTTGCGTTCCCTACTGGTTGGGTCGGTGTCAGTATTATAATGTGACCGGCTGAGACAGGAGTCATGGTATCCCCGCCCTGTCTCGTGTGTGGCAGCACATAAAATTGTCAGACGTCCGTCTTGGGGCCCGTCCACAATATAGGCTATGTAGTGCTGCTGTTGGACGTTAAACCAACCCAACCAACCAACCCCAAATACCAGGACACACTCGGAATCGAGATCTATAGATCCGTCTAGGAAGAGAATTATTCCTAAGGTGGCTCTCTTAGATCGAGTCTTAGACCGTGGAATACGAGAATTTTAGTTTCCTTATTAGAAGAGTTTACAGGGAAGGGGAAGAGGAGGCGTCTCTCTCTCTCTCTCTCTCTCTCTCTCTCTCTCTCTCTCTCTCTCTCTCTCTCTCTTTCTCCTCCCTCTCTGTCTCTCTCTCTCTCTCTCTCTCTCTCTCTCTCTGTTCTCCTAGCCCCCTCTCTGTATCTCTCTCTCTCTATCTCTCTCTATCTCTCTCTGGATTTAACTTTTCTTAAGGGGAATCTTATATACCCAGAAAGGTATTTGTATGAGGTAAAAAGAAACAAGAAAAAAAAACAGAAAAAAAACAAGCGGAGTGGGGTATATATAACAGACAGACTTGCGATAATGCAGTCAGCCGTAACGGTCAACTGAAACCTCATATCTTAAGGAGTAGCCTACGTTTGACCTGGGCTCAGTTATAATTTCGAAATCCAAAACACGATCTCTGTTCAACAACAGGCTGCCATGTGTCTTCAGTTTGGGTCCTCTTTAGTATTTTCGGTACCTCAAATTAAGAGGGGGCGAGTTGAGTTGAGTTGAGGGCGGAGGGGAGAAAGAGAGGGAGCGAGAGGAGGGAGGGATAGAGAGGAGGAAGGGAAAGAGAGGGATAGAGAGAAGGAAAGGAAAGATAGGGAAACTAATTCAAACCCAAGAGTCCTATATCAATACAATTATGACACATGTTTGATATGCCGAAAACCTTTTTTTTCCACCAAACAATTTTTCCTGGTTGGTCACCTCTAACATATGCCATTAAACTTCCTGTACGTGTAACAATGGGAAAACCCATTCGCTGGAAATCCCATCACAGAATCATGCGCATTCACCCATGCGTTCCTTTCTTTCCACCCAAAGTCGAATAAAACCAATATTTGGTACAAGGTCACCGAAATCAATAACGTGACTGTTGAAACGCTCTAATAAGATAAGTCAAGAACGTAGCCACTGTTCGTTGAATAGTGGTTCCATGAAGGCCGGCGATCTACAACTTAAGCCGGGGGTGCGGTGGCAGAACATCAGCTTCCGACGCAAAAGGTCTGGGTAAGTACACGAGTCATTAAGTTGAGTTGAGTTGATTTTAACGTCTAACATCAGCACTATATAGGCTATATTGTGGAATTGGCCCAAGACTGACGTCTGGCAATTTTATGTGCTGCCACACTCGAGACAGGGCGGGGATGCCATGGCCCCTGTCTCAGCCGGTTTGGTATAACAAGGCTAGGCAATTGATAACAGAAAGAAACGGAGGACTATGATCGCCGGTGTCTGTGACAGATTTGGCAAATAAAGAAGAAGATACAATATAATACTATCTAACACAAGCTCTACAGACACTTGGACAACCTAATGACACTCAAAGGGTTAACATGGGCTTCATTTAGAAGCTGAAATGTCCAAGCGGATACGTTTTCAAAATTGGAAACGATTCGTTGAAAGTTAGACATTGACTATCTATCAATTATTTATCTTTATTTATTGATTTTCAGCTGATTCATTGATACGACTCGTAATAATTGATTGATTGATTGTCTTATCGGTTCCTGCATGTAAAATCCATCTTTTGGTTTAACCCTTTCACACCTTGGCTATGTTAACACACTAGTTTTGTTGACGTTTTGATCACAAGTTGTCAGCTAAAAGAAAATACAAGAGCTTGTAGTTGTGGTAGAAAGGTTTAGACTCCACTGAAAGGTGTTGGTTTTCAGTTGGACATACTAAAGCGCACCCTATTCCAACCAACTTACTTACCAGATAATCAAACAGCAAACCAATAAATCAACTAATTGTCTATCTAACCACTTCTCCAACCAACCAACCAACCAATCAACAAACCTAACTACCAACCAACCAATCGAACCAACTATCTTTTTTTTTTTTAAATTAAAACCAAAGTACATGTACTTCTATACAACGGACACATTTTTGTGTGTGTACAATTTTATTACTCCACAAATATCCATTCTAGCAACAGATACGCCACGAGTTACGGACAAGGGTACAAACCGTGACGTATTGTTATTGGGTACCAATATTATTAATTTACTATCTGCGTTACCGTGGTCGTGTCTCATCTAAGTAATGGGGTTCTCTACAGAGGGAGGGAGAGAATTCTCTCCCTCTCTCCGGGTTTAACTTCTCCTAGGTTCCCCTGGGGGATCCTATACGGCGACAGGCGGCTTTGACAGAAGACAAAAGTTCAGGATGAAGGCAAGACATAATAGATCCTATGCTGGTTCATTCTATTACTACGAGGCTAGTCCTCTTATGTATGGTCTCCTTTAAGTAAGCTTATGTTGGTGCAGTTAAGGCGACTGATAAATCCTGGCAATTGCTTGCGTGGTACGACTCAAAGACAGAGCAATGGTACCAAGATTTATATATATATATATATATATACGAACAGCTACCCAACAAGCAGGGAACCAATAATAATAATCCAATCGTGGGTGCGACACAAAGACAGAGCAATGGTACCAAGATTTATATATATATATATATATATGCGAACAGCTACCCAACAAGCAGGGAACCAATAATAATAATAACCCAATCGTGGGTTGGAACCCAAGACGCTTCATTTAAAGCAGTGCGCCCTAATACATATACCATTGAGCTACCTTGCCATCGCCACAGCTTCCTATCTGTAGTTACCAGACCAGCCATGATTCATTGTGTAAAATCTTATATTTTGAAAACATTTTTTTCCAATCACAGATTCGAGCACAAGTGCGTCGCGCTCTTCAAAGATGGCGGGGCCGAAAGGCGTGCCCCTTGCACTTGGTTTGCTAGTCTGTCTATGGGCAGGTAAGAAAGGGACAAAAAAGAATAATAGTTGAGATTGCCGATAACCTTTAAGAAAATGGCAAAGAATGGTATAGAATGACAAGAAAAAAAGAGGGAAAAAATAGGAAGAAAATAGGAAGAGGGTGGAAAAGTAGAATATTGATATAAGGGTCATTATATTGATAAAAAAAATCGTGGTGATGATGATGATACTGATGATGATGATGATGATGATGATGATGATGATGATGATGATGATGATGATGATGATGATGATGATGATGATGATGGTGGTGGTGGCTTTTTGCATTGTTATATTCAACCCATTGTTTTGTAACCAGGGAAGAGAGGGAGAGAGAGACAGAGAGAGAGACAGAGAGAGAGCGAGAGAGAGAGAGAGAGAGAGACAGAGAGAGAGACAGAGAGAGAGCGAGAGAAAGAGATATATAGATATATAGATAGAGAGAGAGAGAGAGAGAGAGAGAGAGAGCGAGAGAGCGAGAGAGAGGTGCAGAAAGGCCTTCATTGTTGTTAAAACAAGTATCCATCTAGTTACGTATTTATTTTTTCTTCTGTGTATTTTGATATTGCGTTATGAAAGTTTGTATTGTCATCGTGTCTTAATGTTTCTGCATGAACCGAAACGAAGTGCCTGTTAAAGGACAATAGAGGAATTTTGAATCATGAACCTGGACCATTGACTATTTTAAACCAGGGATATCATGCCAGGACATCGCCCCTCCTGTGATAGGCGCACCTGACTCGGCCCGGAAGGTGCTGGTTTTTTACATCACAGATTTGGACTTTGATAGTAATGCTGGCATCAGCAATGATACTTCCCCAAGGTACAGAGATGCAGCCGCTGCGGTGAGTTGGTTGGTTGGTTGGTTGATAGTTGGTTATTTGGTTGGTTGGTTGGTTGGTCGGTTGGTTCACATCACAGATCTGGACTTTGATAGTAACGCTGCCATCAGCAATGATACTTCCCCAAGGTACAGAGATGCAGCCGCTGCGGTGAGTTGGTTGGTTGGTTGGTTAGATGGTTGGATAGTTGGTTGGTTGGTCGGTAGGTTGATTAATTCGTAGTTTGGTTTGTTTGTTGGTTATTTGGTTGGTTGGTTGGTTGGTTGGTTGTTAGTTTTTTGGTTAATTGGTAGTTTGGTTTGCTTGATGGTCATTTGGTTGGTTGGTTGGTTGGTTGGTTGGTTGTTTAGTTTTTTGGTTAATTGGTAGTTTGGTTTGCTTGATGGTCATTTGGTTGGTTGGTTGGTGGGTGGTTGGTTGGTTTACATCACATATCTGGACTTTGATAGTAACGCAGCCATCAGCAAAACACTTCTCCAATGTAAGGACGCGTAGTGATCACGGTGTGTTGGCCACTTGCTTAGATAGTTGGTTCGATTGGTTGGTTGGTAGGTAGGTTTGTTGATTGGTTGGTTGGTTGGTTGGTTGGTTGGAGAAGTGGTTAGATAGACAATTAGTTGATTTATTGGTTTGCTGTTTGATTATCTGGTAACTAAGTTGGTTGGATTATTGATTTGTTGGTTGTCTAAGTGCTTTGATATTTGGTTGGTGGGTTGGTCAGTTGGTTAATTAGTTGGTTGTTAAGTATTTGGTGAGTCAGTTGGTTAGTTAATTGGGTGGTTAGTTGTTTGGGTGGTTATACGGTTGGATAATTGGTTCATGAAAATTATCTGGACTTTGAGAGGACTGTCGCGATCAGCGATCATATTTTTTTAATGTTCATGTGAGTTGGTTGGTTGGTTGGTAACCAGATTTTGTTTCTGTCCTCAGGTACGAATGAAATTATTGCCATTTGGTGGTTACATCGAAAACGTTGTTTTCGAAAACGGGTAAGTCTAGACTTGATTCTCTTTCATTGAACCTTTGCCTTAGCTTAACAAAAAACAGGAATTAGTTAATATTGTTGTTGTTGTTGTTGTTGTTGTTGTTGTTGTTGTTGTTTCTGCTGCTGCTTCCACTGTTGTTGTTGTTTTTGCTGTTGTTGCTGTTTTGTTTATTGCTTTGGTTTCCCTTATTTTATTACACACAAATATAATATGAAACACCAGTTAAACATAGTTTAGTAACTTTTATTACAGGAATATTATATTCAAGTTTCAGTTGTAATATTAAAGGCTTTCGCTTTTTCAAACATTATAGTCGAGTATTACTATTAGGGTTGAGGATTTCAATTATTCCCACATTATATTTAAATCAAAAGTTGTTTTACGTATAATAAATTCCCAGTTTTATATCAAAACTTCAACAAACAAAATAAGCATTAAAAGAACAAAGAATTTGTTGTATAGTGACAGGTCTTCTGTAAACTTGACTTTTTTGTTTTAATTGATACCAATTCTAACACAATGCTTATTGTTGTTGAGATACATCTACACGTAAGCTATCGCCCCATGGTCGTATATATCTAAGATACGTGCTATTTCGACATTAGCACCACAGGGGCCGTAAGAACAACGTTGTCGCAAGCTTACGACTCTTCGTAAGATATGTCATTAATACGACTTACGACTAATTGTAAACCACTGCGAAGTTTTGGGTTGCTTATGACCATATGTGTCTGTTAAATTAATCGGCATAGTCTACTCCACGGTGAAATTAAAATTAAAATGCGCCAATTTGTTGTGTGTTTTTTTAATTGAAGAAAAAGAATAGTATTATTAAAATATACTACTAACACATACAAAATAATTTTATGTGTTTTCTATAAAAGTATCTTAAAACTACAATAAATCGCAATATGCCATTCTGCTATCCTGGTGACGCTATGTTCTGTCCCCAGCTATACATGTGTCAAGGCGACCGTGCACTGGGTGGATGTGTCCGAAGCCAATTTCCTCAACGCCTTGAAGGTTATAAGGGAAGGAACTATCAGCCTGTGGGATCGAGAATGGACCTTGTCTCCTGCAGGATGCAATCGTAAGTTGTAACTACTGAACCAGGAATCAGAAAACCCACTGCGGAATGAATGTTCAA
>RQTK01000186.1:112161-176498 GCA_003991915.1 Elysia chlorotica
GCTGACCACTCCAGCGCCGTCTATACACAGATCCAGCAACAGGTCGAGAGAGACTTCGCGGAACTCGGCGGTCAACTTCGGACTTTGGAGCTTGGGGACAAGTAAGTTTGGTGTTCATTGGTGATTTTTAAACGTCGTCAGGAAAGAGTGGAGGTGGTGGTCGAGATGGGGTTAGGAATGTCCACGGGTAGAGTGTGCGCTTTTTTTTTATTTAGAATGTCGTGAAGTACTTCGCCGCAAGCGGGGTCAAGTTTCGGACTTTGGAGCTTGGGGACAAGTAAGTTTGGTATTCATTTGGTGATTTTTTTCAAACGTCGTCAGGTAGAGAGTGGAGGTAGTGGTGGAGATGGGGTTAGGGGTGTCCACGGGTAGAGTGTGCGCTTTTTATTTTACTCAGAATGTCGCGAAGGACTTCCCGCAAACCGGTGGTTCAAGTTCGGACTTTGGAGCTTGGGGACAAGTAAGTTTGGTATTCATTTGGTGATTTTATTTTCAAACGTCGTCAGGTGAGAGTGGATGTGGTGGTGGAGATGGGGTTAGGGGTGTCTATGGGTAGAGTGTGCGCTTTTTATTTTACTCAGAATGTCGTGAAGGACTTCGCGCAAACCGGCGGTCAAGTTCGGACTTTGGAGCTTGGGGACAAGTAAGTTTGGTATTCATTTGGTGATTTTCAAACGTCGTCAGGTGAGAGTGGAGGTAGTGGTGGAGATGGGGTTAGGGGTGTCCACGGGTAGAGTGTGCGCTTTTTATTTTACTCAGAATGTCGTGAAGGACTTCCCGCAAAGCGGTGGTCAAGTTTGGTATTAATTTGGTGATTTTTAAACGTCGTCAGGTGAGAGTTGATGTGGTGGTGGAGATGGGGTTAGGGGTGTCCACGGGTAGAGTGTGCGCTTTTTATTTTACTCAGAATGTCGCGAAGGACTTCCCGCAAACCGGTGGTTAAGTTCGGACTTTGGAGCTTGGGGACAAGTAAGTTTGGTATTCATTTGGTGATTTTTAAACGTCGTCAGGTGAGAGTGGAGGTAGTGGTGGAGATGGGGTTCAGGGGTGTCCACGGGTAGAGTGTGCGCTTTTTTTTTCATTTAGAATGTCGTGAAGTACTTCGCCGAAGCTAGAGGTCAGGTTCGGATCTTGGAACTTGCGGATAAGTAGGTACATGTACGTTGTTTGTTCGGTGATTTTTAGCAGGTTGTCCTTGTAATTTGTCAATAATTTAGTGGTGACGTTGGGCATTAAGCAACAAACAAAAAATTAAGTAAACAGTTCGATGATTTCTATAAATCGTGGGTAGTGGTAGGTAGTGGTGATTAGTGGTGGGAGTGGAGTTTGATATATGGGACGTCAGCACAGTTACGGCTATATTGTGGTAGGGCGGGGTGGTTGCAGGAGATGTTGAAAGGTAAAGCACTTGCCTCCTTCTTGAAAGTCTACTCAGAGGTACAGCAACAGGTCGAGAGAGACTTTGCTGAACATGGCAGTCAACCTTGGACATTTGAACTTTGGAATAATTTTAAGGGGCCTATGCTTGTTATTTTTTCGGTGCTGTCTGTACCAAATCGCCTTGCCACTCAGAGAGAGAGAAAGAGAGAGAGAGAGAGAGAGAGAGAGAGAGAGAGAGAGAGAGAGAGAGAGAGAGAGAGAGAGAGAGATTTATAACCCTTGACCAAGAGATTCTTAGCCAACTTCTAAGCACTGCAGAAAAATAGATAAAGTTCCAGCTCTACTAAAATTATTCCAGTTGTATGACCCATCTTAATGTACCTTTTTTCAAACCCGTTTTTCCCATGACTTACCAGTAACGGATGTATCCATGTGTTTGTGGACTGGGAGGCACAGCAACCCGGAGAGGTCATTCGACTGACGTCACGTGTGAAGGACGCCGGTTTTACTGTAAACAATAACAAAGTGACGGTCTCTACTCGACCTTGCTCACCTAGTGATGGTAAGTGATGGTGTTGGAGTGAGATAGAAGGTGAGAGAGAGAGAGAGAGAGAGAGAGAGAGAGAGAGAGAGAGAGAGAGAGAGAGAGAGAGAGAGAGAGAGAGAGAGAGACAGACAGACAGACAAACAGAGTGGGAGACAAAGACAAAGGTGGAAAAAAATGCCTTTTGACTTTTTAAAATTATTTTATTGATTTGTCGCAATAGTAACAATTATTACCCCCAAGGCTAAGAATCCATATATTGTATTGGATGGAAATTGCGTATAAAACCAGGAAGTAAGACCTATTATTTTGTACATTTTTGTCTTTTGCTCTTGTCCATTTACAGGTTTGTAAAATTGAAGGTTCAAGACCAAATACTAGTGTTAGCATGCTGTAGTGTTATAACCCTTCAGGCTCATTAGACTCCTAATTCTTCAGAAATATTTAGTAGATTAGCCTATAGTATTAAAACGTGATGATGTGTTTCGTGCCTGTAACGGATACAGACCATTAAAATATTTTTTTTTTTTTTTTTAACCTTGAGCATAATTATCTTGTTCGATAGATGTAGCCTACTAAATCCTTTTAAAGTTCATGTTTTTTTTAAAGTTTAGGTGCTCCCCGAAACTGGCAAATTAAAATGCAAAGTCATTTTCATTCACCTGTAGAGAGTTCAGTCAGTAAAGCGTTTGCTTTGATCCTCGGGAAGTACGAGGTTTGATTCTCATGAATTGGTGGTGTAACTTATCGTTTATGCAATAGTGAAGAGAAAAAAAGTAACTAGAATCAGAGTTGCCAGATTGGGTACCCTCCATAGACATAAAATTATCTCTATTAATAAACTGGAAACGTATGTGTGGCCTTTGTTCGAGCAACAGCAAAATGCGTTAGTCATGTCGTTGGATTTTATATACTAGATAATAGTAATTAGACCTTTTTATGTATTAAAAACGCTCTAATTAATATATCATACTCTACAACCTGATGTCAAAGAAAACTGGCATATACCACTTGATTAGCAGTCGGAAAAGATACTTGACTTCGGAATCAGGATCAGGAAACATATTGAAAGTTCACGTTACTCAAATTAGGATACTAGAATCTAGTATTAGGAACCGAATTGCCACACAAAATTAAAAATGTGCCGCCTGCAATGGATACATTTGGAATGGGTTTGCGTTTTAAACAGGGAACCGTGATCGAATCATATGTAGCAGAGGAATGGAACCAACTTCAAGTAGGCCTAGACCTGAGAGGTCATATGGACCCAGTTATGTACGCTTAGGCCTAGACACAATTGTGTTGACAATAGCAAGCAGATCTCGATCTCGATCTAGATCTAGATTTATGCTGTTACTTACAAATGTAAATTCGAGATTCTTTTTAGACTGTAAATCTGACTTTCAACAGCAAAGTTCAGGGTTCAAAGTTATAATATTATTTAGAACGTAGTGGTGTCCAAAAAAAAACAAAAAAACAACACAAAATAAATTGTGTGACTGAGAAGGCATTGTCCACAACTACTCCATTCAGATAACAGTCAAATCAGCTGGGTAAAATATATGCTTTGCAGCAATATTATGACTGAGAGGCATGAAAGCCACTATCAATCAGAGACTTTTGGATTGCTTGTGGCTATATATAGGTATCTGCATCTATGAACTGTTAGATTTAACTTGTCAATGGTGGCTGGACAGGCAAGAAACCAGGAGTTTTGAAATAAAATTTACCAAGAAGTAAATAGCGGAGGGTTCATCGTCTCAGAAGAGTATAATTTGGTTTGTTTTTAAAAAATATCTGAATATTATCCTGGAACCTCTACTTACATAACATTTTTTATGTAACTTTATATGAGCATGTAAAAAAATAATGCCTTCAAGGCCATGCATATATATCACACAAAAGATAACTTTTTGGGGGAAAATGAAGACATGTTATTGCAACATAACCACTTTCTGTTTAAGCAGACATGCCACCATTAAACAAGTTACTGAACAGTGATTGCCATGAGTATTTAATTCAGCATCCCTACTTCAAAGCCAAAAATCACTGATCAACCTTTATTGCATCATCAATTTCACTTCATGATTTTCTTTCAAATATTCTTCCAGCTTTAGAATAAAGGAAAAAATGACATGGAGAGAGGTCTGGGCAGTAAGTCCTAGAGTACTAAATACAACTTCGTGGTAGCTCTTAACAATGTGTGAATTAGAAGGCTTTGGACAAGTCATAAGCTACCATGACTTTGTAGTTACGGCCCCAACATTCTAGATTTCTACATCTAAGTCACAAGCAATCCAAAAGTCTCTGATTGATAGTGGCTTTCATGCCTCTCAGTCATAATATTGCTGCAAAGCATATATTTTACCCAGCTGATTTGACTGTTATCTGAATGGAGTAGTTGTGGACAATGCCTTCTCAGTCACACAATTTATTTTGTGTTGTTTTTTTGTTTTTTTTTGGACACCACTACGTTCTAAATAATATTATAACTTTGAACCCTGAACTTTGCTGTTGAAAGTCAGATTTACAGTCTAAAAAGAATCTCGAATTTACATTTGTAAGTAACAGCATAAATCTAGATCTAGATCGAGATCGAGATCTGCTTGCTATTGTCAACACAATTGTGTCTAGGCCTAAGCGTACATAACTGGGTCCATATGACCTCTCAGGTCTAGGCCTACTTGAAGTTGGTTCCATTCCTCTGCTACATATGATTACGTATTACGTTGATTACATATGATACGGTTCCCTGTTTAAAACGCAAACCCATTCCAAATGTATCCATTGCAGGCGGCACATTTTTAATTTTGTGTGGCAATTCGGTTTTTAATACTAGATTCTAGTAAGCTTATCCTAATTTGAGTAACGTGAACTTTCAATATGTTTCCTGATCCTGATTCCGAAGTCAAGTAAGCTTATCTTTTCCGACTGCTAATCAAGTGGTATATGCCAGTTTTCTTTGACATCAGGTTGTAGAGTATGAAATATTAATTAGAGCGTTTTTAATACATAAAAAGGTCTAATTACTATTATCTAGTATATAAAATCCAACGACATGACTAACGCATTTTGCTGTTGCTCGAACAAAGGCCACACATACGTTTCCAGTTTATTAATAGAGATAATTTTATGTCTATGGAGGGTACCCAATCTGGCAACTCTGATTCTAGTTACTTTTTTTCTCTTCACTATTGCATAAACGATAAGTTACACCACCAATTCATGAGAATCAAACCTCGTACTTCCCGAGGATCAAAGCAAACGCTTTACTGACTGAACTCTCTACAGGTGAATGAAAATGACTTTGCATTTTAATTTGCCAGTTTCGGGGAGCACCTAAACTTTAAAAAAAAACATGAACTTTAAAAGGATTTAGTAGGCTACATCTATCGAACAAGATAATTATGCTCAAGGTTAAAAAAAAAAAAAAAATATTTTAAGTACACAGCAATAGTAGAAATAGTATTGAATAGTAATTACAATAGTAACAGCAGCATAGGTAGCCACTGATTTACATCCTTCATTTCTTAATTTGAAACAGGTGAAGGGTGTGTTTTTCACTATGGATGCCAACCCTGTTTTAAATGTAGATGTTTCCTCTTTGGGGTGAGTTGTTTTTTAAATTTGAAAATGTTATGAATGTGAATAATAAAGGAAAGCTTTAAGAATTAGTAATTCTAAGGTTCTATGAGTTCATCAGTATTTCCTTGCTTTAAAATGCTTTTAATTGATCCTTTTCATAGTTAAAGAAAATTACAATTTATTACAAAATTTATTCCAATAAAATGTTATGAGACTTGCATTTAAGAACAAGTCAAAATGCACGTAACTATCAAAGTTGATTATGTGTGTGTATAAGAATAAAATTTGGTGTTAGTGAATAAAATTATGTTTTTTTGTAAACTGATTGTGAGTCCTTTATTATTTTATGAACCATACATGCAATTTAACAAACAGATATGTGTAATGTCATTCTAGTATTTGTTTTTTTTTTTCTTGTTATAATAATCAGAACACTTTTCTTTCTTTGCATGTCCAATCTTGTTTTGAAACCAATCAAAGTCTGTGATCAAACGTTGATATAAATATATCACAATGTTTAAAAAAATCAATAACTTGTATTAACTTGTAATACAGATTTGTGAGGAAACCAGGGTCAGGCACAAGTCAGATTTTGAGTTTTGGAATGATGTACAGTCTACCATAAAGCATTAAGTGCAAATATTGCAAAATGTTGAAAATTTTTAATACTATCATGTTTAGAGTCTAAGATAATAATTGGCATTTGAAGTTAAACATTTTTGAATATGAAGTACTCTTTTCTATGTTTAGAGTGCTCTACCTTAAAACGCAAATCAGTGACTCGTGCCTTATTCACCCTGGTTGCTTCAAATTTATAGATATAGATGAAGGTTACTAAAATTGGTCCACATAAGAATTGAATAGATTGAATATATTACATTACAGTCAAAAACAAATTTGAAATCTTAGCAGAATGGATTATCTTATATTTTTGTACCAGATAATTAATCAATGAAAACACATTCTTGACAATAGCCAAGCACAAGTTAAGATAAGATAAGATAATAAATATTCTATAATCCTTTTTGGAGCAAATTGAAATTGACTTGTCCATTTACATTGTAGTAAATATTACATAGTTAAACAAAAATATACAGTTGTATACAAAATATAATTGGAGGAAGCTGAAGATGTGGATCAACAATGGAAAGATTTCAAAGAAGCAGTCACTGAGGCAGCAATGGAACAAATACCAAGGGTTGAAAGGAGGGCAAAACAAAGATGGATGACAAAAGACATATGAAAACACATTCTTGACAATAGCCAAGCACAAGTTAAGATAAGATAAGATAATAAATATTCTATAATCCTTTTTGGAGCAAATTGAAATTGACTTGTCCATTTACATTGTAGTAAATATTACATAGTTAAACAAAAATATACAGTTGTATACAAAATATAATGAAAAGACATTAAAAATGCATCACTTAAAATAATTAAAAATCATAAAAAAAATCAAATGCCATTCATATACATGTGAAATGAGGGTTTTGCCATTGTAAATAGATTTCAAATGTGCAAATGCAATTAAGAAAAGTGACAATTAAAAAAAAAATGGTTTTGTATTGAATATGATGAGAATATTCCACTTGTTCTTAAGCAAAATATTTTGAAAAATCCCAATGCATCAATGACTGTATTTATCACACACCCACAAGAAAACCCATAAATAGTATTGTATGATTACATAAAGAAACAAGACAATTTAATTTACGAATATACAATGAATGTGTCATATTAAAAAATGTGTGTAGTACAAATGTTACTATTGTTCTTTTTTAATTAATTAAAACAAAGTGGCTTTATCTAGTCTTTACATTACCATGAGATAGATACTGATTTAACAAAAATAATTTATTTAATTTTTCAAGATGGCATGATGCTATCATAGTGCTAGCTCAGTGATGGTCTGCGAAAGAAGAAAGCAATAAACGATGATCTGCCAAATGGTGTTGATAATAAATGGACACAAATTTTATCACTTGAAATAATGTTGGAAAGTAAATTTTTACATTAAAAAAAAATTCTATAGTTCTTGAATCAACGGACTGAGAATATAAAATAAATTATTGTTACTTGAGATGACTGTAAACTTTGAAGGATGTGAACAAAAAATGTTATAAAAGTCTTTTGACAACCAAGTCATGAAAAATGTTATTTTACTTTTTTTTTTTTTCACAATCTCCCACGTTCTCCTCAGAAATACGCTAATGATAATCTTGTTTGTACTCCTCCATCCAGCGCTGCATAACATGCGATCCTGTGGTGGAGCTCGGTGCCATGGAATCTGCAAGCATCTCATCACGGGGGAGGACTATTGTTCCTGCAGTGCAGGACGTCTTGATCCCTCCTGCTCAGAGTTTGGTGGGTCTTACACTCTACTTGTTACATTAACCTTTTCACATCGCGTTCATTGAGGCCTATTCCTTGTGTGCACACTATTTTGAAGAATTTTCAAGCTTTGATTTTTTTTATCTTAAAATCAAAGGGTTGCGGAACCATAAAAACCAAAAAATTACAAAGAGGTGCTACTATCACAAGAGCTTATCAACAAGCGGCAGTGCACAAGATGATTAATTTAGTGGCTTCATTTTTTGTTTGCTTATTTGTTTATTTCAAGATTGCAAAAGAAATCCATTCAGTCTGGTAGCAACTGTTTCAGCAGTTTAGCAGAAAGAATGTCATTAATTGTTTTGACAGGCTTTTTTATATCAAGCTTGTCAAAAAGATCCATTCAGCCTTTTCAATAACAGCAGTGCAAAAAAGGATGATGGTTCTTTGTCTACCAATATCTTCACATTGTCTTCACTGTTTTGTTGTTGTTTTTTATATCAAGATTGTCGAAAAAATCCATTTGATGCTGGGACAACTTTGGAGGCAGTGCAAGATCACCACTGTGTGCAGGGACAGTGTGTTGTACTTTCAGGAGAGAACGGTGAATGTAACTGTCCAAAAAGCTACTATGGGGAGCGATGTGATGGTAAGTCAAAGTGAAAGCTATGTAGTGTTTTTCGATGCATATTCTCCATGATATAAATATTTATGTAATTCTTTTGATTTTATTTGATATTTAGTGGTAATGACTTTATATGTTTATGTACAATACAGCTTTAGTTGTGATTAGCTATTATCTCAAATTTTACTTATTTTACTTTGATTATGAGTATTCTTTATTAATTTTCAGTATAATTTTATCAAAATGTAATTTATAAATTGCTTGGTAACATCAATATGTAAGGCACTCCCAGCAATATTATGAAAGCTGCTATGTAAACACTTTTATTATTATTATTATTATTATTGTTATTATTATTATTATTATTATTATTATTATTATTATTATTATTATTATTATAAATTATTGTTATTATTATAATGATAATAATAATTATTATTATTATTGTTGTTGTTGTTGTTGTTGTTGTTGTTGTTGTTGTTGTTGTTGTTGTTGTTGTTGTTGTTGTTGTTGTTGTTATTATTATTATTATTATTATTATTATCATCATTATCATTATTATCAGTATAATCATTATTATTATTATTATTATTATCATCATTATCATTATTATCAGTATAATCATCATTATTATTATTATTATTATTATTATTATTATTATTATTATTACTGTTATTATTACTAGTTAGCTTACTGATGTTTGATGTTAACCTATTCGCAACACATGTATCCACTCTTGAAACCATTATTTTATAGCCATTCATATTGAAATTGCGCATCCATAGGGAATGATAGTATTTTAGGTAGTGTGTCCTGAAAGGTTGAGAAACCAGTTTACCAAGTGATCTGTTTTAAGAGGATTTTTAATTTTAATTTGCATCTCTTTTTGTATTTTTTTTTTCGCCAGTAAGTGTTTGCAGCATGCTAAATAATTCTTGTGGCGATCATGGCAAGTGTGTGGGTCTTGTGGAGCAAGGCAAACTGTGCGAGTGTGAGCAGGGATGGAGCGGAATCTTCTGTGACGTCAACAACTCAGGTGAAATTGTTTGTCAATGATGATGTTATTGGTGAGGATGATGATAGTAAAAAAAAAAACAATAATGGAAAAGGAGATGATGATAATGGTAATAATGATGAGGATGAGGATGGTGAAGAAGAAGAGTATAATGCTGCTGCTGCTGCTGCTGCTGATGATGATGATGATGATGTTGATGGTGGTGGCAATGAGGATGGTATTGATGGTGATGGTGAGGGTAAAGAAGAAGATGATGAAAAGATAACAATTATGATGATGGTCGAAATGATCCTCATGATATAAATCAATTTTCATGATGATATAGGGGTCTGATCCCATGTTTCCATAAATCACGTATTTGACCAAATTTACACGTATTATTTAAACGGATGCCCTCTATTTTTACTTCAGATGACGAGAGAATGAGTACGTGTGAGCTGGAGAGGCGCTTAATGCAGTTTGTGCACCAACAAGTTCACAGCACTGGCTTGGCCCCTCAGCTCAACGTTTTCATGTCTGTAAGTCTATCAATCGGGTTTCAATGCTTTAGTTCTGTATCTTGGTTTAAAACGTCCAACGTCAGCAGCTTTGCTATATATGTACGGCTTTCACGCCAAACTCCTGATAATTAATGAGGTGACTTTAATAAGTTCTATCTACATTTTGAATAAAATTAGAGATGGCAGCACGAAAATGTTTTACTTTAGCAGAAGAATCACCAGGGGAACAACTGTCGAGATTGACAGCCAGGTAAAGAGATCAAAGAAACATGAGTAATGACCAAGTTATACATGTAAAGAAGTCCAAACTTTTGATTGCTTTTCTAGCAAAAGGGCAAAAAGTATAAATACAGTGGAAACCTCACAAAAAGTCTGAGAATTTGAGTTTCTTATAAACCGATTTTTGCAGAAAAATAGGTTATTTTTTCTCTTTGGCTTGATTAAAAGCAGACTAATAATTCAAAGTTTTTCTGGTTTGATTCTCATTCGAAGCTCACACCACCAATAGGCATTACAAAATTACTATCTGTCAAGCAAAATTCAATGTATATTGCTGCCCAAGACATATCTTTGAAAGAAATGGGGTTGGGAGAAGGTTGCTATCAAAAGAAAACAATAAGAAACTATGAAGTTTTTCAAATAAGGCAAATTACTGTCTACTAAATTTAACACCACATCAAATCCCAAGCAATTCGAATTAGGAGGTTTTCACTGTACTGTCTTTTTAATGTCGTTTCGCAAATTGTAGATGTTACCACGCAGAGCAGGGATAAATAATAATAATAATAATTCACTTATAAAGCGCCAAAATCCACAGTAGTGCTCTATGGCGCTTAACATTAATAAAAACACTCACATACTGTAGTGTATCAAGATCTAGCTCTGGTCTAGATCTATATAATTATCTATATCAAGATCTAGGCTATACCTTAATTTAGATCTAGGTTTGCCTTTGTAATGTCTTAATAAATGAAATAATAATAATAATAATAATTTACTTAAAAAGCGCCAAAATCCACAGTAGTGCTCTATGGCGCTTAACATTAATAAAAACACTCACATACTATCTGAACACACACACACACACATTCTATCTATGAATCCCAGAGATACTACAACATCGTCCTAAGTATATGCCAGTATTTCTGTCTCAGCCGATCACAGTATACTGAATCAGAGTCTTGCTTCATTAGATTTGTTTGGTACATTTAAAACATTAATCCATAAAAAAAAATCTGTTAACATTTAAACAGCCTAACCTGAAATTTCCAAATTTCATAGAACTATCTTGCTTTACTAATGTTAAATTCTTTATATGAAATGTTGAAGGTAGCTGAAAAAGGCAGTTTAATTGTTAGAACAATTTTTTTTTGGGGGGGAAGGTTTTCATTATCAACACCTTCTTCCTAGATATTATGCCTATAAAATCTGAGAAACATTTTGAAAAAAATTGTACTTCAGTAAAAATTTTTCGCAATATATAACTTAAAATCTATTTGCTGACGTTGGCTGGTTAACTCTTCCCATTATACTTCACTAATGTTGAGTGCATTGGTATGCATCATTGATGAATCTGCACATCTTCCACTTTGAAACACTTTATATCAAAGTTTTGATCTTTTAGTTTTCAAAAATATCTCCAAAAAAGTGCACATTCAAGGAATAGGCCTTGAATTCGCAATGTGAAAGGGTTAACTCAACAGTCATATTATTTGGCCAGCAATGCAAATTAAACTGCAATATTTGTTTGTTTGTTTTCTTTCCAAAATTTTTATTTTTTGAAATAATAAAGATAGAATAAAAAATTTTGCATATTTGAAAACCTCTTTTTAAAAAATATTTCAAATAAAATATCTATTTCACTGTGTACATGTATGCGATGCGTCTCCGTTAAGTTAAGAAACCAACCTAACCTTTACCTTTACCTTTGTCAGACCCTCCTGAGGAGAATGAGGGTAGAGGCGTACTCTGTCCCGTACTGCTGGGAGGCCGACAGTCAGAGAGCCGGCGAGTACCACTCCGTTTGTCACTACAGCTCAGACAGTGGACTCTGGGTCATGTGCGAATGCCTGAACAGTCTGAGACAGCCCAACAGTTACTCTTACTTTGGACCAGGCGACTGTAGAGGTAAGATACCACCAAACTCTCAGGCTTAAGTCACAAGTCGTATACAATAATCAAAATAATTACTCAAATTCTAAAATGTATGGATTTTTTCCTCTTTCTTTGGACCAGGCGACTGTAGAGATAAGATACCACCAAACTATCAGACTTAAGTCACAAGTCGTATACGATAATTGAAATAATTACTCAAATTCTAAAATGTATGGATTTTTTTCTCTTAAAAAATATAACATTAGTTGAAATACTCTTGTTCAGTTTTGTGTCCAATAAGGTAAGTTGGTGAATATTCTATTACATATTATTTCAACATATTTTCAGTTACCCCTGCATCTTGATTGGTCCTTGAACTTTAATTGTAGTATTTCAAGAGTTGTGATTTAGCCATTCTGTATATCATTTTATAATTTGATTGTTCTTAAAGCTTCCTGTACTTCCAGTTTATTACAAATTCTGTATCTCCCAAGTCTCCAATCCACCTTCCACAAAGTGAAGTTCCCTCATGAGAAAGTGTTTTCACTTGGTAGTTGTTTCTTTATTTTTCAGTGTTTACTTCAGGGCTTTTCCGAAAATATGATGACTTCTATATCTTGAACATGACATGGACTGAAGATCTACTGCTGGATGATTCAGACATTTATATGACCCTCAAAGATCAGGTGAGAAAAGCAAACAAGTTTATGATGATTGAAATAGTTTATTATAATTATAATGATTAAATTAAAATGAATATGATAGTTATATGCACTCTCAGTTTCTGAGTTTAACATATACTTGTTTCCCCTGGGGGATCCTAAACAGTGACAGGTTACAGGATTATCATCATATTCAAGACAAACTGGGAGAGGGAGATATAGACAGAGAAAGAGAGATAGAGAGAGAGAGAGAGAGAGAGAGAGAGAGAGAGAGAGAGAGAGAGAGAGAGAGAAAGAGAGAGAGAGAGAGAGAGAGAGAGAGAGAAAGAGAGAGAGAGAGAGAGAGAGAGAGAGAGAGAGAGAAGGAAAGAGACAGAGAGATTTTATTAGACGAATTTTAAATTTTTTATATATTAATTTTAATATGAATTATTTTCCTTCAAGTTTTTCTATGTGATTCTATGTAATGCTGTTAGCAAATACTACCACTACTACTACTACTACTACTACTACTACTACTACTACTACTACTACTACTGCTACTACTACTACTACTACTACTACTACTACTACTACTACTACTACTACTACTACTACTACTACTACTACTACTACTACTACTACTACTACTACTACTACTACTACTACTACTACTACTACTACTACTACTACTAATATAATAATATATTATAATATATGCATTTATATAGCGCACTTCCATGAACAATCATGCTGAATGGGCTTAACAATTTCCATTATCACATTTACAAAAGAAGAAGAATCATGTAATGATGACACAATTATAATATTACATTCAAAAGCCACAAGGAATCATTAGAGGTATTTACAACATTCACCGTTTCAATTTTAATCGTGAAAAAGGTAGGATTTTAGCATGCTAGAAAAAAGATGTTGTTTTGTCCAGTGGTCGTTGAGTTTCAGCTATTTTGCATTGAGCCATGAAGGAAAAGGCAGCAGTTCTTTGTAGCTTTGTTAAGATTGAATGAAAAGTTGAATTTAAATTGATCTGAAAGTCGATCAACCTTTTATGATGGTGGAGAATGAGGTGACTCAGGGATAGAGTCAGATCGGACCAAGTCTATAGCCTACTGTGTGGGTGGGTGTCAGTATAATATCAGCTGCGTCAGGAGTAATAAGTATTCCGACACTGTTTCCAGGTGACAGCTCCTAAAATTGCCAGGCGTTAGTCTTGGGATCAGTCAGCAATATAGTCTATATAGAGTTGAAGTTGGACGCTAAACAATAATCATTCAAACAGACCGTGTTGTAGCCTACTGGCTGGGTTGGTGTGACTAGTTGAGGCACAAGACCTCTATGTGGTAGTACTTAAAAATGTCTGATGTTAGTCGTGGGACCCATTCCCCATATTTCAGGCAACCAAGTTGCTAATATAAGTTTTGTGCTCGATCCCTCTTAACTTAGCAAAGCTTTATATTGACTTTTTTTCAATTAAAAAAAAAAAAAAGATTATTTCTGGTTTAGGAAATTAATGATAGGTTAAATTTTATTCAACCTTAAGTGCATTTGATGCTTCTTAATGCAAGTTAAATATCTCAAAAAATAAAAATTATGATATGAGTCTTATCCAACCTGGTTGTTTCATAATATAGCCTTGTTGCGGATCTTGATCATCCACAGAGAGATGGGTTGCTTGATGGCAGGAGTTGAGTGGTACTCCAGCAATGTTGGGGATGATGGGAAACTTTCGTCAGCTCTGGAGGTGGCCGGTCTAACTGTTTTGGGACACACCAAGAAGGTGTCCAAGACAGACTGTACAGGTCGGTCAACCAAAGCTTTTTAGGTAGAGAGGTGTAACATAAATAAAACCTGGGGTGTTAGGTAAAACTTTGCAGGAGCATATAACTGATCATAAGAAAACTCATTAACTTACCACAATGCTGTTAATACAGATCTTACATTTGGGGTAGAACGACACAAGCAAGACTTAGCTTATATCTCGTCTCGTAACAGTATAAGAATAAGAAGACTTATGACGAGACGTAAGCTACGTTATGTTTGTGCATTCTACCCCTAGTGTTAATATTTTTTAGGGATTTTCACTCTTCTGTTGAGTGATATTGCCTGTGTGAAGTAGTAAATAAAGAATAAAAAGAGAGGAACATGAAGATGCGGGCATAAAAAGTGATTCTTTTTTTAAGTGGATTGGTTTAAGAATAAACATGTTTGACTTACAGCACATGAACAAATTGCTACTTTTTATTGAATAAGATAAGATAAGATAAGATAAGATAATCCTTTATTATCCCATAGGGAAATTTTTCGTGGTCATACATACATTAATTTTTTACACCAGTTGTACATGTGTGACATAAAAATTTTTTATGTTTTTGATTATAATTATTATAATAAAATATAATGAGCGATTTTAAACACACAATTCTTCACGTATTTTACAAGAATTTACATTTTTTTTATACTGCTTACAAACACAAAGTTCCCGACTGTGATTTTCCCGACCCGTAGATCAACTTTCGCCCTGCTTTAGTTAAAGCTATTTTGTAGTCTCCTAATTGATGCTGGTATAAATGAGTTTTTGTATCTATCTGTTCTTGCTCTTTTTGATAATAGTCTGTTGCTTCTTTTGGACGTTTCGTATTCACTATGTAGATGATGGTTTGTGTCTGATGTAATACATTTAGCCCAATCCAAATGAGAAAACTCTTCAATTGAATATGTGGAGATTTTTACATTCTATGTAATTATAAATGTATGGTTAACATTCTATCAGTCATTAAATCATCATGATAATCAATCATCAGGATCCTTAACACCATCATTATCATCATCATCATCATCATCATCATCATTGTCATCATCATCATTATCATCATCAACATCATCATCATCATCATCATCATCATCATCATCATCATCATAATCCTCATCATCATCATCATCATCATCATCATCATCATCATCATCATCATCACCATCATCATCATTATCATCATCATCACTATCATCATCACCATCATCATCACCATCTTCATCATCATCATCATCATCATTATCATCAGTCATCATCATCATCATCATAATCATAATCTACATGTTCATCATCATCTTCAAGATTATGTGCCTCATTATCATCACACATCAACGATATTTTTACCATCATAATCACCATCATCCTGCTTTTTATTGGATTTCTAATCTAAAGGGAACAACACCGCAAGTGAATATGTGGAGAGCTTTACGTTCTATGTGTCCGGGCTCCCCTCACCGCGGAATGTCTACGACAATTCGAGCATGGTCTACCAGATGGCCAGACAGGCTGTGATGAATGCCTTCTCCAATGTGGATGGTAAACTCCGCACATTCTATCTTGCAGAGAGGTACGTTTTTATTGAATTCATTGAATGTAGGGAGGTACATAACATTGATTTTTTTTTCTTCTTCAAATTGGTATTTTCCGTAAAAAATAATATCTGTATGTTGTATAGAGGTACATTTTATGGCATTCATTGAATAGAGAGTGGTACATTTTAATTGACTTTATTGAATGTAGAGAGGTACATAATATTGAATTTTTGTCTTCTTCAAGTTGTTAGTTTCTGTAATTTTTAATAGGTTTTATTGAATGCAGAGAGTATCATTTTAATCGAATTTATTGAATACAGAGAGTTCCATATTATTGAAATTTTTTCAGCATTTTGTCAATGGGGGCCTAGTGAGCTAATCTTTGTGCCACTGGTATATCTGGTAAAGAGGGATATAATATGGTTATCCATCCTCAAATCAATATTATCCTTTGAAGAAAAAATTTACTACCTGTTTTATTTCTATGGGCTTTGATAATAACATGCAGATGCATATCATGTTCATTTTGTTTCCTTTCCTCAAATCAATGTTTTCTGTAGAATAATTATAATCTACCTGTTTCATTTTGTATGTGTTTTAATATAAAAGTTATAACATTCTCTCGTGCAGAGAAGTGTGTCATAATAATTATCAAACTTATGTTTTTATTTTCATTTGTGTAATTACAATCCAGAGTAGCATGCACTTTCACTTAATATACCAAATGTGTTATTTCAGTGACTACGGTTGTGTCATGTTCTACGTGGAATGGGAGAGCACAAGCTTGCTAAACAGCTTCACCATTATGGACAACTTGAAGACAAACGGTCTTAAGTCTGCAACGGAGACATACCGAGTCCGGCTGAAACCTTGTGAGGAGCCTGATGGTGAGTCAGTATAAGATAATAATAATAATAATAATAATAATAATAATAATAATAAAAATAATAATAATAATAATAATAATAATAATAAAAATAATAACCTCTTTATAACAGTTACTGCAATACGAAAGGAAAAAAATATTTAAAAAGGATAACAAATAATAATAATAATAATTATTATTATTTATTGAGCGTTTTCCCTTCAAAAAGCTCAAAGCGCTTAACAGCAATTTTAAACATAATCACAAAAGTGTTAAAAAGAAACATTTACATACACAATTCCCTAAAATGACTTTAAAAAAAGGCAAAAGATTGCATAGAAATATAATAAAAGGCTCTTAAGGTTATACACACACAAAAAAAGATAAGATAAGATAAGACATTACTTAATTAGTCCACATCGGAAACTTGGCTTGGTTACAGAATTTCACAGTTACATGTAGAGTGTATTCACAGGTTACAAAACTTACAGGCATTTGCACTTTGGACTCCATTTTTTTTTCAACTTACATAAATATAATGATAATTTATGCCATATGAGCAAATGATTAAAAATAAATAAATAAATAGAATTTATAAGATTTATTTTAATCTCTTGTTGTTGTTGTTGTTTTTGTTGTTGCTGTTGTTGTTGTTGTTGTTGTTGTTGTTGTTGTTGTTGTTGTTGTTGTTGTTGTTTTCATTTCGAGATATAGATAATGTCATTGAGATAATAAATGCGGAGTGTATAGTTTATCCAAAAGGAACTCTCTAGCATGAATGGAACCAAAATTTTGAAAATCTACGAGAATTCTTATTCATCAGATTTTTAGACATACATTTCACTTCCCATTTTAAAAATATTATTTTCAATATTCCTTTCCAATAAATTTGCCCCATCATACCACCCCACATTATTTACGTTGCTTTATGTGTTAAATCACATGTTCGGCACTTTGAAAATAGTTGAGACAGAAGCAGAAGTGCGTCGCAGACAACAGAACCTCTGCTCCATTTCTGTGCAAACCATCAGTTACTTTGGCATCAAATTGGGCCAGATCCAGCACATATAAGCCTGAAACTAGTGCGGTCTGAAGGACCTGTAACATCTTTGTTTGAACTGAGTGTAAACTGATTTTGAAGCACCGAGGGCTTTTAAACTTAGAAAACTAACTCTGTATTGAAAATTTTCATTTTCAAATAAGAAGAATTATCTCTAGCTCCATAAAAAAACTTTTAAAACTTCCCAATGTCCAATCCCAAGTTTCACATAAAGGTTTTTAGATAGATCCCTCTAAACATTAAAAAAAACCCAACAAACCCAAGCTAAATAGAATAGCTCTATAAGATGTTTAGCTTTTAAAAGTGTTTTTGATGCTTTAGGATTCATATGATGTGTAATGTTAACATTCAACAAAACATGTTAACATTTTTTGTCTAGGTTCAGAGGATGTGTAATGTTAACATTCAACAAAACAAAATAACATGTTAACATTTTTTTTTAGGTTCAGAGGATGTGTAATGTTAACATTCAACAAAACAACATGTTAACATTTTTTTGTCTAGGTTCAGAGGATGTGCAATGTTAACATTCAACAAAACGAAATAAGGTGTTAACATTTTTTTTGTCTAGGTTCAGGGGATGGATGCCCAGCCGTTGAGCCAGACCAATTCGGGATCTGTGTGGAGTTGTGTAACGACGAGAACCCATGCCAGGAGGGTTACTTGTGCTGCAGCAATGGATGCGGGCACGTCTGTATTCGAGGTGTGTGTACATATTGTCTTGAAGCTGCATGAAAAAAAATTTAAAAAAAAATGGTACAAGTATTGTTGACATGTAGGGTGGGTCAGCATTAGCATCAAAAGGATATATATTTACATAGCTGCCAAACAGTATGTATAATATGTATTAAGTACGTATTTGACCTCCCAAATTCGTCCGTGTGTATCATGGTTGAAAAAACCTTCCTTGTCCTTTGCTGACTTTAATTAATGCTTCTGTCCTTTTCCATTTACATATGGCAAAACTTTTACCTTCCTGAAATATGTGCTTTTTTTTAAGGCGATGGGGTTACCAGAAGAAGACGTACCCCTTGGTCAACGTGGATGTGTTTTTATCCGGAGATGTTCCCAACGAAAGGCTACACAGCGCTGCTTACTTGCTAGAGAAGAGCATGTTGTCTAGTGTGGTCGGCCAGCCTAATGTCCTGTCTGTGGAGTTTACTTCAACTGCGTGCTGGCCGTTTTCGTCAATAATTCTCATAACTGACTACTGACTATAGCGGCAAAGTGTTTATCTCAAACATAGCATTCTTTTACACAATTGATTGATATTTTCTTTTCTTTTTTTTTTTAAAGCAAACTTAACTGCCTACGTATTTGGTTGTATCTTGCTAAAATTGGGTGTCCCCCCGATCGCTCACTGCGTGCTGGCCGTTTTCGTCAATAATTCTCATAACTGACTACTGACTATAGCGGCAAAGTGTTTATCTCAAACATAGCTGATTGATCTTTTTTTAAAATTTTTTTTTTAAGCAAACTTAACTGCCATCTCAACCTCTATTCTTGTTTTTTTCTTCTGTTATCTGTCTTAGTTGATTACAAAGTGAAAGTGCTTACGATGGTCACTGTGGATTACAAAGTTTTTATCTCAAACATAGCATTCTTTTACACAATTGATTTTTTTTTTTTTTTAAGAAAACTTAATATTTCTGCCATCTCAACCGCTATTCTTGTTTTTTTCTTCTGTTATCTGTCTTAGTTGATTACAAAGTGAAAGTGCTTACGATGGTCACCGTGGATATGGACATGACTATGCATGAAGACTTGCAGAACATGAGCTCGCCTCTGTACATGGCTATGGCACAGGGAATAGATATGATGGTAATTCATTTTAAACATTTGATATATATTCACACTATCCACACTTTTGCAATATTGAGAAAAACAATAAAAAATGTTGGACTGCTGTTTTATTTATTTTTTTGTGATTAGGCATCAGATTTGTACACTTGTTGCTTTAATGGTTCTTTTTTTTTAGATAAAATATTTTCAAACTGTCATCTCTAATTTTACCAGAATGCCGATGAAACCTTTTTTTATGTCACCTCCCGTCTTTACATGCTCACATGTAGGTTTATTCTTGAAAAAAATCAAACTTAACTCGAGTGGATCTGGAGGGAAACTAAAAAATATTTTTAGCTATTAATGAGTTGATACATTTGTGATATTTTACAAATTGTTCTCTCTCTCAAAAAAGGCATTGCCTACTGCTCATCTAATGCTAGTTTTACAATAATACTAGTGGTAAAAGTATAGAGTTTTAGCTTTTAATTCCTCACATAAAATCTATAACGGTGCAAATTTTTTTCTAATAAAGTCTCACAAAGCTCATCCAAAAACACAAAGACATCAAATAGTAGCACTTTGCAACTGAATCCATTTGCGTGTGTTGTTTCTTATTTTTATATATTATTTTGTGTCTGTGTGTGTTGTTGCTCATATCTAACATGCACTCAACATCAACTCAACAGATCACAGTAAAATCTACATTTTATTTGAAAGATTAAAAAGCTGAAGTTTTCAAATCTGCACAAGTTTTTATTCTATCTTTATTGATTCAAAAGATATGGTTTTTGGAAAAACCCTGAAAGTAGTGTGATTTCAGAACAATACTGTGACTCCTTTGAGTTAAATAAGCTTTATGAAATCTGTATACCTTGCCTTTTTGTATCATAAATATTACCTTTTTCTATTCATCACAGATAAAGGAAACTTTTAACACTGAGAGTCCACCTCTGGTTGTTGGTACTGAAGTGAGAGGAATTTCGTAAGTTCGAGCTTGATCTATATAGCTAAAATTGTGGGTTGAGAGGCATATTATTGTAACTGCAAAGAGTGAAAGAGGGCAGTTACAATATTTTGCGTCAAGACCCGCGAATTCAAACTTACAACCTCAGTATCTCAAGATAGCTATAAAAAATGACTAAGTCCACTAATACTTTACCGAGTCACCTTATCTTATGAAAATTCTTATACTTTTTCACTTTTAAATTCACCACAAAGGCCTCTCTCATTGATTTCTTCCATCTGCCCCTTTCTTTCTCATCTGAGGCCTCTTAAAGCTATCCTCTCTGTTTTCACTCCTCGCTCCTTTTCACAGTGCCTTCAAAGGATAAAAGACTAGATAAATCCAATCCTAGAGAGGTTTTTTTAAAGTAACTGTCACTTGTATTAGCTGCATTAGTACCTTAAAGCACTATGTAATACAAGTGAAAACTTCAATTCCCAAGTCGGGTAAACTCTTTGTTAAATAACATTCTCAATATCATATTTTAACACATACAAGTTTATAAACACTCATAGTAGAAGCAGCTCTGGTGCATTAAAGTATAAGGTAGGCCTAAACAAGGTCAAAATTGAAATTTGCATGTTGGCAAAACTCTTTTTAAAATAGCTTCCCAATATCATAATTATCCATCCATTATTTGCTGTGCTTTGTAGCATCGGGGATCATGGCTGTCCACACTTCCTTGTCCTTTGCTGACTTTAATTAATGCTTCTGTCCCTTTCCATTTACAAAAGCTATACTCTCTGTTTTCACTCCTCGCTCCTCTTCATAGTGCCGTCAAAGGATAAAAGACTAGATAATTCCAATCAAAGAAAGTTTTGTTTAAACTATCTCTCTCTTGCATTTGTTGCATTAGTACCTTAAAGCACTATGTAATACAAGTCGGGTAAACTCTTTGTTAAATAACATTCTCAATTTCATATTTTAACACATGCAAGTTTTAAATCACTCATAGTAGAAGCAGCTCTCACTTGTTTTTGTAGCTCTGGTGCATTAAAGTATAACGTAAGCCTAAAAAAAGTCAAAATTGAAATTTCCGTGTTGGCAAAACTCTTTTTTAAATAGCTTCCCAATATCATAATTATCCATCCATTATTTGCCGTGCTTTGTAGCATCGGGGATCATGGCTGTCCACACTTCCTTGTCCTTTGCTGACTTTAATTAATGCTTCTGTCCCTTTCCATTTACATATGGCAAAACTTTTACCTTCCTGAAATATGTGCTTTTTTTAAGGCGATGGGGTTACCAGAAGAAGACGTACCCCTTGGTCAACGTGGATGTGTTTTTATCCGGAGATGTTCCCAACGAAAGGCTACACAGCGCTGCTTACTTGCTAGAGAAGAGCATGTTGTCTAGTGTGGTCGGCCAGCCTAATGTCCTGTCTGTGGAGTTTACTTCACACTGTAAGTATTAGGTAAAAATGTGCACGAATTGGTATTTTTTCATTCTTGTAATAGTAGTAGTAGTAGTAGTAGTAGTAGTAGTAGTAGTAGTAGTAGCAGCAGTAGTATTAGTAGTAGTAGTAGTAGTAGTAGTAGTAGTAGTAGTAGTAGTAGTAGTAGTAGTAGTAGTAGTAGTAGTAGTAGTAGTAGTAGTAGTAGTAGTAGTAGTAGTAGTAGTAGTAGTAGTAGTAGTAGTAGTAGTAGTAAGAGTAGTAGTAGTAGTAGTGAGGAAGTTTATTAAACTCTTAAAGCGAAACATTTTATACCTAACATATCTCTAGTTGTGTAGATTTATATCGTTTCCTCACTTTTTTCAAGTTGTTTGTTTAGTTTATTTTTCACAACATAGTAGTGGTGGTAGTGGTGGTGGTGGTGTGGTAGTAGTTGTAGTGGTAGTAGTAGCAGTAGGAGAAGGAGGAGGAGCAGCAGCAGTAATAGTTTTCATATCTCCATTAGTTTTCCCATCGAAGCATAAATAAATCGGTCCAATTATTTAGATATCGTGCTATTAATATTCTTCCTTTATCTAAAACTAATGCTTTTCACGGGTGCCACTCTCTTTTCCCCAGCAATGGATGATGTCAGGAGGTGTGGTGGCGTCGAATGTCACGGAATCTGCAAGACGCGTTTTTCTGGCGGTGACTTTTGCTCTTGCTCCGCGGGTCGGCTGGGCGAAGGTTGCTCAAGCTTTGGTACGTCACAAGTCACATTTCGTTTTGTTTTGTGAAACTGTCTTTTGATAGTTTTTTAAATACTGGGCCACTGAGATTAGGCAAGAAATATTACCAGAAATTGAAAGATTACTTGGAAATGGTGTAACTATTTCAACAACCCAGTTCAAACATTGAAAATTCTTGGTACCTGTTTATTATAAAATTTTGGTATATATCTTTCTTATTTTTTTTTTTCCGGTTTAATTTTGTAGCTAAGTCTGCACCACAGCTAAACTCATTTATTTCATGAAATTGTTACTCTATTTCTTTTTCTTTCCTTTTTTTTTAAATTTCAGACTGCCGAACTGATCTCTCAGAAATGTTCCCTATGAAAAGCCACTGCCAGAACGGCCAGTGTGCGCTGGAAACCGACAGCAACGTCTTTGAGTGTGAATGCTCCCCGGGATACCATGGGGAAAGGTGTGAAGGTATGTTTTCAATATCATTGGAAATATTTAAGCTTAATTTAGCTGAGTGTGAATGCTCCCCGGGATACCATGGGGAAAGGTGTGAAGGTATGTTTTCAATATCATCGGAAATATTTAAGCTTAATTTAGCCTCTATCAGGTATAGTAAAAATCACAACATAACAAAGTTATGGTTTTAAACCCTGAAAAAAATATTAACTTTTAGTCCCAGCATAGCATAATTATATTGGGTGGTGTAAAGATCATCATAGAGCAAAAATCCACCCGACTGTCACGGTTACAAAGAAGTCTCAAGAGTGAAAAAACATTAAGTTTGGATCAGTTGGGTTTGTTGCTTAGGGTCAAGTGTCAGCATTATATAGGCTATACTGTGGACAGGTCTCAAGACTAATTTCTGACAATTTTATGTGTTGCCGCTAAAAGACAGGGCGGAGATACCATGACTTTTATCTCAGCTGAAGTATAGACCCAAGTAGTGTATTTAATCTCAGATAGTACAAAAATACGGTCACAATAAAAATAATTGATGAAATAAGGTTAGTTTTTTTAATATTTGAAAATGTAGCTATACACGTAACCACTGGGCACACTTTGACCCAGATAGGTGGTCAAACAGGACTCTAGCTTCGCGTGTATGTGTGAAGAGCGATTTGCCGCTGACTGTTGATCTTTATCCTGGTATCACGTGCTTCGGCCCGCATTTGTGTTGCTTGGGTGTTTATACCAAGACCGAGTACTTTATTTTCGGTGAATGACGACTCATGCTTGGCCTAGCTTAGTGTGGTCGGGGCCCTTAGTTGATTATAGAGTAGGCAATGCCCTACCTGAAAGTCATCACAATGGCTTACTTCTGTTAGAATTGTGACGAGGCAGTAAATCTTGCTTTAAAATTGCTAAAAACCTACTTATTTACAATGCACTTGTCAGTGGAGTTTTCCTCTTAATTTTCATTAATGTTTTCTTTATATGTGTAATTTACTCATTTTTCATAATATTTCTTTGCTGTTCATGTATCATGTCCTTTATGTGCAAAACTGCCTTATAATGTGTGTGAATGGCTGATAAATTGTTCGTCTTAACTATGTAAAGCGCTTTGAGCCGGCTATGCTGGGATAAAGCGCTTAAAAATGATCTTCATTATTATTATTATTATTATTATAAAATTTCATTGAAATTCTGTTTCATTCACGAACAAATGACAGCAATCCAAGTAAATGTGTGTTTGACGGTATATAGAGTAGGCAATGCCCTACCTGAAAGTTATCACAATGGCTTACTTCTGTTAGAATTGTGACGAGGCAGTAAATCTTGCTTTAAAATTTCATTGAACTTCTGTTTTATTCACAAACAAATGACAGCAATCCCAGTAAGTGTGTATGACATATAATTATAAATAAATTATAATTCCCACTGTATCCGCAGTGAGTGTGTATGACGTGCTTTATAATTCCCACTGTATCCGCAGTGAGTGTGTATGACGTGCTTTATAATTCCAACTGTATCCGCAGTGAGTGTGTATGACGTGCTTTATAATTCCAACTGTATCCGCAGTGAGTGTGTATGACGTGCTTTATAATTCCAACTGTATCCGCAGTGAGTGTGTATGAAGTGCTTTATAATTCCAACTGTATCCGCAGTGAGTGTGTATGAACGTGCTTTATAATTCCAACTGTATCCGCAGTAAGTGTGTATGAAGTGCTTTATAATTCCAACTGTATCCGCAGTAATTGTGTATGACGTGCTTTATAATTCCAACTGTATCCGCAGTAAGTGTATATGACATGCTTTATAATTCCAACTGTATCCGCAGTGAGTGTGTATGACGTGCTTTATAATTCCAACTGTATCCGCAGTAAGTGTGTATGACGTGCTTTATAATTCCCACTTTACCCGCAGTGAGTGTGTGTGACATGACGATAAACGCCTGTGGAAGTCACGGCCAGTGTGTAGGGCGTGTAGAGGAAGGCGATCTGTGTCGCTGTGAGGCTGGCTGGGGAGGGATCTTCTGTGACCAACAGACAACGGGTAAGTTCACAGTGCAGTTTGGCTAGAATGAGATAAGATAAAATAAGATACTCCCAGTGCAGTCTGGCTAGAATAAGATAAAATAAGTTAAGATAAGATAAAATAAGCCATTATTAATCCATTGAAAAAAATTGTCTTGGTTGTACATAATAATGATTCAATTTTACAACATCAGTATTATATGTGAGCGAGAAAAGAGAAAAAATTAACATTTTTTTTTCCATTGAAGTGGTGGTCACAATTAAGCAATTTAAGACATTTGTATTATTTAGAAAAACATACCTTTATGCGCATCTACAAGAAACATATACATACCTCTTCAAACAAAAGTCTGCAAATTATGGCAATTCTGTAGCAATGATAGATGTTGGTTCAAATGAGATTTTGCATTTGTCTGCACTGGCCCTTAAAAAATTACGAACACTGAGCATTTTGCAGATACGGTATGCCACTGGGCTAATAGAATAGCATTTCTAATTGTTAGTAGTTTTTTAAAAATTAAAAAAAGAAAGGATTTTTTTCTTGTTGTGTAAGTAGGAAAAAATTGACTGTTGTTCTTTTATTATTAAAATCAGAAGACAGCATGATGAGCACCTGTGAAAGAGAAAGGCGTTTGATGCTGTTTGTTCACGAGCAGATAACCGGCCAGGCGCCAAGGTCACCGCGTCTTTCCACATTCATGTCGGTACGCAAGCTTCAGAATTGGTTTAAACTTTATTCAGAAAAGGAGGCTTTTGGTCTATTTGGCGTAAAAACCAACAAAGTAAAAAAAATGGTATCTCCTGTCACAAATGTATTAAAAAAAAAAAAAATTAAGTTTGGTAAAATCAGTTGGTTAAAAATGGAAAAAAATGACTAAAGAAAAGAAAAAAGAGAAGGTGTATTAGGGTAGTGTAGAACAAGAGAAAAAAGAAAGGAGGAGAAGAGGAAATTGGAGCAAGGGCCGCTCTTCCTCTTTAATACAGGTTAATCTTATCTAATATCATTGTATTCTGTAATAGAATTTAATCTCACATTTTTTTAGCTTGTGTTTATATTATCTTTCCCTTATTTAAGTATTATTGGCCTTCCTGATTAATGATCTTATTTTCTTCTTTATTACATTGTTATCTGTTCTTGATTTTACCTTTCTCTGTGATAAATTGTTACCTTATCTTTATCTTATCTTTTTCTTTATACTTTATTATCTTATTTTTATCTTATCTTTAAAAAAAAACGTATCTTATCTACCTCTTAAATACATGATTATCTTATCTTAATCTTATCTACTTTTTTCATACATAGATACCATATCTTTATCTTATCTACTTTCTTCATACATAATTATTACATCTTTATCTTGTCTCCCTCAAAAACTTATCCAGATGTTACTGCACAGAATGCAGAGTCCCCAGTATATGGTACCGTTCTGCTCACCCTCGGACCGCCAGTATAAATCAGTTTGCGTCTACGACACCAACACTGGGAATCAGGGATACTGTTACTGTGTGAATCCTGACAGAGAGCCGAACAACATGGCTTACCACGGAGAGGGTGACTGTAGAGGTAACCTCGAAAGTAATGCAGTAACAAAGTAACATTTCTACATGCAGTTCAGACTAGCACTATCGTGGGCTACCCGCCACATCTAGCCTGTCGATCCATGATCCACGAAGTGTTATTCTGTTATTCTGTCATCGGCAGCCTGAAGTGTGTAATATTGTCACGCGGATACGATTATGGCATAATACCATATTTCTATTAACCCTTTGAACCCTATTGCTCTGATCTCATTGACCTATATTCCTGGCCCCTCACTGCTCTTACTCAAAAATCATCAAAAACATGCCTGATGGACGCGGACATCTTTAACTGACGCTATTTATCATTTTAAACAGGATGTGAATCTTATTTGTAGTTATTTATAGCGCGTAAGATCATACCCCTCCAATCCAAATCCCGATATAGCGGTACTACGGCCTAGAGTCAAATAAGGCAGATACTGCTGTAGCGGGATTACGGGTTCAAAGGGTTAATATCACTAGAAAAATGGCGGCCCCTCTTCACGGTATATCAGGGCACAAGATGGCAGTGTCTGTGGGTCGGAGAGGGTGGGCGAAAAGAAAAGGGGTGGGGGAGACAAGGGCCACCGATCCTGAGAGCAGCGCAATAGGGTAATAAGGTAATAGGGTAATGCCTCTCCCCAGTAGTATTAAAGTTCCGTCGTGCCGTGCTGTTTCTGAGTTACCTTGTGCTATTAATAGAAATCTGTGCATAAGACTTGAGTGAGATGAGTGAGACTTATACCAAAATGAGATCTATCTGACTCAACATTCAGCTTAAAATGCGCTTATAGGTTTTTTGCATTATGTTATTCGAAACGTGTATCTAATATTAAGAAAAATTAGGAAATAAGACAGTTTAATATCTCAAAAAAAAAGCAAAAATACCCTCCATCAAGTTTTCTTAAGGGTAGTGTAGCATTATATAAAATTCAGCCTACATCTTCCAAACATCATTGTGTGCGTGTGTGTGTTTGTTTTGTTTGAAACAGAGCAGTAAAAAAAAAGTAAATTAAAAAAGTATAACAAAAGTAAATTAAAAAGTCTTAAACTATGTGTAACATTTTTTGTATAAAAAAGTTCTGGTAATTGGTATTGTAAAAACTATTTAGCAACCTATGACTGTGTTATCTTTATTTCCCCATTTCTGTCCCTTCTTTCATTCTATCTTTGTCTTGCATTTTTCCTCTCTTGTTCTGTGTATGACTCTCTCACTTTGCGTATCTCTCTCTCTCTCTCTCTCTCTCTCTCTCTCTCTCTCTCTCTCTCTCTCTCTCTCTCTCTCTCTCTCCTCTCTCTCTCTCTCTCTCTCTCTCTCTCTCTCTCTTTTAAAAAAAATTTTTTTCATACATGTATATGAACTATGGGACTATTCATTTTCTAGACATCACAGACATGTTCACCAAAGAGGAATCCTTTTCATTCAACCTCTCTCATTTTTTTTTTCATACATGTATATGAACTATGGGACTATTCATTTTCTAGACATCACAGACATGTTCACCAAAGCAGAATCCATTCCATTCGACCTCTCATTTTTTTTTTCATACATGTATATGAACTATGGGACTATTCATTTTCTAGACATCACAGACATGTTCTCCAAATAGAAATCCTTTTCATTCAACCTCTCTCATTTTTTTTTTCATACATGTATATGAACTATGGAACTATTCATTTTCTAGACATCGCAGACATGTTCACCAAAGCAGAGTCCATTCCATTCGACCTCTCATTTTTTTTTTCATACATGTATATGAACTATGGGACTATTCATTTTCTAGATATGACAGACATGTTCACCAGAGACGAAACTTTCTTCATTCGTCCTCCAAAGGATGCGTCTCGTGAAGATGTAGACATGGCACTTAGAAATGAGGTAATTACGCTTACAACACTATGGATAACAGCATACAGGATGTAAATCAATATAATAATAATAATAATAATAATAATAATAATAATAATAATAAAATAATAATAATAATAATTATAATAATAATAATAAATTGTATTTATATAGTGCCCAACCCCGAATTATCAGGCTCTCGGCGCTTTACATCATTAAAAAATATTCAATATCATGGAATAAAAATATGTTTACACGACGGATCCATTTTCGTCTACTAACAGCTTATGGGTTGTTGTTACTATGCTGGGGAGAAATTTTATGAAGTCAGCGAAATATTTTATTATTAAAATGAAACAACTAAAATGAAGACATTTTTTTTTTGCTTGTGAATTTCTTAATTGTAAAAAATCATATTTCTGACTTGTGTCTGATGTCCCCTGGTTGATTCTATCTTTGAAGTCATCACACGTCAACACTTGTTTCTTCCTTTGTCCAGATCAACATGAAACTTCAAAATCTTAATGGAAAACTGTTAAAGATGGATCTTTACTCTGTAGGGTATGTACAATCTTGCATAATCTTTTCTTGAATAGTTATGATGTTTAGTATTAGTAGAGCAAAGTTTCGTCTTGACTTTGTAGAGTATGTTCAATCATGCATGATCTTTTCATGATTGGTTATGATGTTTAGTATTAATATAACAGAGTTGTGTCTTAACTCTGCAGAGTATGTTCAATCATGCATAATCTTTTCTTGAATAGTTATGATGGGTCTTAACTCTGCATGATATGTTCAATTTTGCAGAATCTTTAGTATTCCTAAACAGTTATAATGGTTGGTATCAATATAGCCAAGAAGTGTCTTAACTCAATAGGGTATGTTCAATCATGCATAATCTTTTCTTGAATAGTTAAGATGTTTAGTATTGGTATAGCCAAGTTGCATCTTTACTTTGCAAGGTATGTTTCGTTATGCACAGTCTTTTTGTGATAAATTAAGATGGTTAGTATTAGTATAGCCAAGTTGGATCTTAACTCAACAGGGCATGTTCAATCATGCATAATCTTTTCTTGAATAGTTAAGATGTTTAGTATTGGTATAGCCAAGTTGCATCTTTACTTTGCAAGGTATGTTTCATTATGCACAGTCTTTTTGTGATAAATTAAGATGGTTAGTATTAGTATAGCCAAGTTGCATCTTAACTCAACTTAGTATGTTCAATTATGCATAATCTTTTCTTGATTGAATATGATGGTTAGTATATGTATAGCCAAGTTGCATCTTTACTTTGCAAACACCTTGTTCAGTTATGCACGGTCTTTTTGTGATAAATTAAGATGGTTAGTATAAGTATAGCCAAGATTCATCTTAACTCTGCAGGGTATGTTCAATCATGCACTTTTTTTTTTTTTATTAATTATGATGAGTTGTATTAGTAGGACCAAGATACTGACATTGGATGTTAATACCAACATACCAAACAAATAAAAAGGTCTGTATGTTAATACCAACATACCAAACAAATGAAAAGGTCTGTATGTTAATACCAACATAACAAACAAAATGAAAAGGTCCGTATGTTAATAACAACATACCAAACAAATAAAAAGGTCTGTATGTTAATACCAACATACCAAACAAATAAAAAGGTCCGTTGAAAGTAAAGTTGGTAACACTGTACCACCACATAGTAGTTACAGCCGTTTATGCACCAGGCACTGATACAAGGCAGCGGATAAACACAGAGACTGCTAGGGACTGACCAGAGCTGCTCAAAAGGAACACAGTGTACAATACACAGTTCACTTTAACTCTAAATCTGTATTCTCTTACTTGTGAAAGAGATCACTAGCTTCCTGCGACTTTGGATAGCTAACAGATTTAAATATATTGTAACCATGTGACACCATGCTGTTTTCAAAGCATTGGGCAACCAAGAGTTCAGGTTCTGACAGCTGTGGTACAAAATCCGAAAATCTAAATTGATTCTATGACTGTTTCTCTATTGCAGCACCAACTGTATGGCAGTCCAAGTATCCTGGGTGTCTCAGATGCAGACTAAAGTGACGTTGGTGGATCTCCTTCTTGGCTCTAGTGTTATGGTTAACGGAGAAATGGTCCAAATTTCTCCGGAGGTCTGCAAATCGGAGAGTAAGTTGTCCCTTAAGATGATCTGATATGGCTGAAACTAAATTTGTTGTAAGGGAATAATAGCACAAAAAGAACATTAGTAGGACATCTGTTTTCTTCAGTTTGTCATCAACAAAGTAACAATGTATACTTTGTCTTTGACAAAGGTTTTGAAAACCAAGAGTTAGGTCCTGATTGAACTAGGCAAATGGTGAGACTTCCTTCTTTGCACTTTACTTTTGCGGAGCCTCATTTACCCCTTCTGTTCTGGGTGGACTCAGAGGTAAAAAAAAAATACTTGTCCTCCATGCCGTGGATTGAACCCAGCACCTACCCATTGTGCCAAAGGCAAACAATTTACCTATTGACATTCTTTTTGTGTGTGACTATTTTAGATGATATTCCATGTCGGCCTTTAAAAATTTAATTTTGAGAGAAACAAATGATTATATAAAAGGTTCAATGGAAAAACAGGGCTGGTATATTGTGCTGAGCACATTCCTTAAACAAATAATCAGTGACATGACTAGTAATTAACATTAAAAAATAAAATGTCGACAACACTGAGAAAACAATTATAAAGCATACTGCTTTGTCTATCTTACCTCGACGGAGTCAAATAGCATACATTTGAAAGATGAGAAGTTGAAGTTTCCAAAACTGCAAGCATTTTTAATTCCATCTTCATCAGATCAAAAGATATAAGATTAGGAAAACCCATAACATACTGTATTTTTCAAGCCTGCAAATATCTTTTATTCTATCTTTTTTTTGTCCAAAAGGTATGAATTTTGGAAAAATCCTAAAAATAGAGGGATTCCATGATCTTTGTTGTCAAAATTACTGCTACTATGTTGCATTAACCCTTTCCCATCATGCCACTGGCATATTGCGCGCATTGATATGGTTTTGTGGACGCACGTCTTTGTATTGATATGAATACCTTCCATTTCGAAATGAAAAAAAAATCAAAGCTTTTTCTTTCTAAAAATTTTCAAAATTTCCCCCCGAAAAGTGCATAAAATTATGCAAGGAATAGACCTTAAATCAAGTGATGTGAAAACATTAATTTTGTGATATGTGCTTTTTTTCCTGTAAACTTCAGCGGACATTGACACCTGCCCTGATCTGATGCCTGGACATTTGCAGCTGGTGGTGAACTGTGAGAACTCGTGCACTAGGGATTCAGAGTGTGGCCCAGACAGCAAGTGTTGTGACAGCGGCTGTTTAACCATGACCTGTACAGAAGGTGAACACAGAGGGAGGGGAAGAGAGAGGGGGGGGGGGGGGGAGAGACAAAGAAAGAGAGTCGTCATTATAAGTTTTGAGCTAGAACCATCTATACACCTTAGAATACTATTATATTTACTTTCTTCATTTTAAAATTAGATTGAATCTATTTCTACAAATGATAGATTTACACTTTTTTCAATGTCTTAAAGTGTATTTGATGCTTTTAATACAGAATTAATAACTCCGAAGATGAAACTTCCTACTTGTGCCTGATTCACCCTGGTTGCCTCATATATATACATAATATAAACGAAAATATATATCCCTCGTAGTGTTTACGGCCGATTAAATCGGCCGTAAAGTCGCTGCTGTGGTGTTTCGGCCGATTAGATCGGCCGTAAAAGAGGGTTTATTTTATGGCGGACTAAAGAGTCTGTACACCGCCAAATAAATCGAAACTACTCTTATAGGAATAAAGAAGAGTTCCACTTCCTTCCAGTGTTGTTTTGAATGCAGACAACAGCTGTTTTTAGCTCAAACTTTGTTTACATGTTGACACTCGATTTTCTCTTACAAACTCTAACAATTTATAACCAAGGAGCAGGTCCATCAGGAAGGAAATTACTTACTCGAGAACAAGTTTTAGATGTCTTATATGGTTAGATTGATGATTATTTTGATATTTTCAGTTATTCTATCCTAGAGATCTAGATCTAGTAGTGGCAGTGAAGGCAGGGAGCCAGTAGTTAGATCTAGATCTAGACTCTAGATCTAGATTTAGATCTAGACCTAGGGATTCAGGTCCAAGAGCAGTTGAGATAGAAGTAGATAGAAACGGAGATGTAGATCTAGATGTAGATCCAGTTGATAAAGAGACCTGAATAACCAGCTAAGTACTCAATCTACTTCTGCATGCTTTTTACATGTATTCTTACAGTGTGTGTTGGCAATGGTCAGAAAGAATACTTGGGACCTACTTGACGTTTATGTTCATTAGTTCTGTTGCGTAGATCTGCTACAGCTGGTTTACTCTTGGTGTGAGGCTATTAGACCTATACATTTTCTGAAAGCTGAATAAATTCTCTACAACTTTTATTCCTATCTTTTTGAGCTAAACATGTTGGTTTCCAAGTTATTTGATAACAAAGTAGATATTTTTTAGGCTAGAAACCTGACCTTGGCGTTTGAAGGCCAAGGTCAAGGTCACAAAACACTTGTATGGTACCGAAACCCGCTTCACAATTTTCTAGACCCTCTCAGCTTTCAGAAAATGTATAGGTTTTATGGTTTATAATAAATATTTGCTGCCTCCCAGTCCAATTTATGACCCCTATATAAATTACCAAATATAGGCCGACACCACACACTAAATACTAGCGACACTTGTAGGGATATATATATATAATTTTTTAGCCAAAGATATTTTTCGTTTTTTGTTAATGCAGTTGCAGATGCCAAAAACATGTCTATTTTTACCTTGCTTTTTTTTTTTTAGTGGGTTTCCGAGACAAGATCAACGTGGATATTACAGTGGATAAGGAGTGGGAGCCACAGCTGGCAAACTCATCGGATCTTGCCTACATGGCTTTTAAAGCTAAAGTGGAGGCTGACGTAAGTCATGTTTATATTCACCGCCATCGTTAAAGTAATCTTGGTCCCATGTTCTTGATTGGGCGTTGGGGAACCAAAAGTTATGGTCCTGATTGTACTAGTCAAACGGTACTTATTTGTTGGGTGGGTTAACATTACTCACCGCACTTTGCTATCGCCATGACTCGAGGGCATGAGCTACCAATACAGGGGGCCCAGAAGAAAAAAAAGTCTTGCCAGGGATAGAACCCAGCACCTTTACAAAGGTAGCCCAATGCCCAATGCCCTAACCACTGCACCAACGCCACCCTTGTCTTTGAATTAAAACTGAGTTGGATAATGTTTTTATTCATTGTCCTTGTTACAAAAGCTACAATAAATTTAGGTGGGTTTTTTTTTTCACCGTCAATGTTAGAAAGCTAAAAAAGAGGCTGAAGTAAAAGAAATTTTTATTCATAGTGTCCAAAGTGAGTCATGTTTTTATTGATCATGAATCTTCATTTAAAAAAAAACAACAGTCGTGTGTATCATGGGCGCCACAGTATCATATTCGTTATTGACTTTACTTTGCTGATCTTTGGACAGAGTTTCATCTCAGCTGTTACAGTCTAACCATTCTTTCTTCTAGTTGGATGCTGAAATGAGAAGACGTGAGGTGCGTGGTTACCTGTCCTCCAAGGTTTTGAAGTTCTATCCAGTCAGTGTATTGGTGGCATCATCTGCAAGAAAGAAACGACAAGCGTGAGTCATTTATAAAAAAACAAACATAAAAAGTTGAGACCTTTTGCTTGTTTTGACAATCCTTTTGGCAATCAAGGAAAGAGAGAGATAAATGGAGGGAGGGAAGGAAGACAGAGAGAGGGGGGGTTGAAAGGAGAGAGAGAGAGAGAGAGAGAGAGAGAGAGAGAGAGAGAGAATGAGTGTGTGTATACACCAAATAAGAACTTGTGAAAAAAAAAACAAAGCTGTATCGCCTTCAAAGATACATCGAAATAACAAATGTTTATATTGTGATGCAAATAATATGTGACTCTATCAGCGTAAAGTAGGCAAAAGCTGCCAATATAAGTTTTGAGCTAGAGCCCTCTTAAACACCTTAAATTACTGTTATAATTACCTTTTTCATTATACTAAATATCTCTGATTCTAGAAATGATTAGAGTAACATTTTTTTATTTCAACCCCTTAAAGTACATTTTATGCTTCTTATCGCACAATGAATAACTCCTAAAGTCGAATTTTCCATTTGTGCCTGATTCTTCCTGGTTGCCTCACATGTGTTTCTATATCAATGATTCCAACTTACGTTGATACAAATCATTCTGTTCCCAAGCCTCTAATATCTGTTTTTCTTAAATTTGTAATCATTAACAGGCGAGTTCTTCTTGGAATACAACTTGAGTTGAAGTTTAATAGCACAGTAAATGTAGGAACCCTTCAAAGCTTGTCGGCTGAGCTGCAGAAAGATGGCATCTCAATAGATGAACGCGTCTTTGAACTTCAGCGCTTCCAGTTTGGACAAGTTGGTCAGTGATGGTTTTTTAACCTTCTCACATCACATGATTTGAGACCTAGATCTATTGCTTGTGTGCACAATATTTGGGGGGATTTTTCAAAAATTTATTAAAGTTAAAAGCTTTGATTTTATTTATTTCAAAATGGTACGTCGGCAGGCCTAGACTAATACAGAGAGGTGCTGACAAAATAGCAAATCAATACGCACAGCATGTTTGCGATGGGGTACGAAAATGTTTTTTTTTTAAGTATTGACTATTAAATAGTGTTTTCAAACTGGAATGAGAGTGAGAGGTAGACAGAAAATATCTGGGAGGAGCTAGAAAGATGGATTTGTGGAGGCAAAGAGATTGACTTGATTGTGAAATGAGGGGACAGAGGAATGTAGGGGGGGGGGAGCATGGTTATCAATGCCAATCCGCACAGCATTCTGTGAGGATAATTAGTAATATTAGAGGCACTACTGACAGAAACTATTCGTAGCCAGGATATATAATGGAGTTCTTAGAAAAAAAAAGTCATACAATTTGTAGATGTAGTATTTTTTATTAAATTATTAGGAAGAAAACTGCTTTGGTAAAAGTAGCAGGAGCAGTAGCAGCAGCAGAAAATATTTATTGAAAAGATTTTAGGTTAAATTTTTCAAAGATCAAAAAATTATTCAAATATTTTTTATGGTGGGTAAATGTTATTTTGGTCTATCTATGAGCTAAACCATTATGAAGGCAAGGTGATAAAACTTTTCCCTCAATTCTTGTATCTACTAGAGGAAGATTTCGACACTGGAGAGAAATACGTGATGTGTGGCACCCAGAGATGTGCATTTGGCTCCCTTTGTGTAGAGAGTGTTGGTGGAATCAAGTACTGCGCCTGCCCAGACGGACGCAGCGGTCCCAGCTGTCAGGAACAAAGTAAGTTTGTGTGTTCTGGAGCATTGAGGTGTGTTGGTAAGTTTGTGTGTTCTGGAGCATTCAGGTGTGTTCTAGAGCATTGAGGTGTGTTGGTAGGTTTGTGTGTTCTGGAGCATTGAGGTGTGTTCTAGAGCATTGAGGTGTGTTGGTAGGTTTGTGTGTTCTGGAGCATTGAGGTGTGTTCTGGAGCATTGAGGTGTGTTGGTAGGTTTGTGTGTTCTGGAGCATTATTGGTAAGTCTGTGTGTACTGGAGAATTGAGGTGTATTGGTAGGTTTGTGTGTTCTGGAGCATTGAGGTGTATTGGTAGGTGTGTGTGTTCTGGAGCATTGAGGTGTATTGGTAGGTTTGTGTGTTCTGGAGCATTGAGGTGTGTTGGTAGGTTTGTGTGTTCTGGAGCATTGAGGTGTGTTGGTAGGTTTGTGTGTGTGTTGGTAGGTTTGTGTGTTCTGGAGCATTGAGGTGTGTTGGTAGGTTTGTGTGTTCTGGAGCATTGGGGTGTGTTGGTAGGTTTGTGTGTTCTGGAGCATTGAGGTGTGTTGGTAAGTTTTTGTGTTTTGGAGCATTGACGTGTGTTGGTAGGTTTGTGTATTCTGCAGCATTGAGGTGTGTTGGTAGGTTTGTGTGCTCTGGAGCATTCAAATGTATTGGTTAGTCTGTGTGTTCTAAAGCATTGAGGTGTATGAGTAAGTTTTTGTGTTCTGGAGCATTGAGGTGTATTGGTAAGTTTGTGTGTTCTGGAGCATTGAGGTGTATTGGTAAGGCTGTGTGTTCTGCAGCGTGGAGGTGTATAGGTAGGTTTGTGTGTTCTGGAGCATTGAGGTGTGTTGGTAGGTTTGTGTGTTCTGGAGCATGAGGTGTATTGGTAGGTTTGTGTGTTCTGGAGCATTGAGGTGTATTGGTAGGTTTATGTGTTTTGCAGTATTGAGGTGTGTTGGTAGGTTTGTGTATTTTGCAGCATTGAGGTGTGTTAGTAGGTTTGTGTGTTCTGGAGCATTGAGGTGTGTTAGTAGGTTTGTATTTTATGCAGCATACAGATTATATTGGTAAGGCGATGTGTTGTTGAGCATTGAGGTGTGTTGGTAGGTTTGTGTGTTCTGGAGCATTGAGGTGTGTTGGTAGGTTTGTGTGTTCTGGAGCATTGAGGTGTGTTGGTAGGTTTGTGTTTTATGCAGCATACAGATATATTGGTAAGGCGATGTGTTGTTGAGCATTGAGGTGTGTTGGTAGGTTTGTGTGTTCTGGGGCATTGAGGTGTGTTGGTAGGTGTGTGTTCTGGAGCATTGAGGTGTATTAGTAGGTGTGTGTGTTCTGGAGCATTGAGGTGTGTTGGTAGGTTTGTGTGCTCTGGAGCATTGAGGTATATTGGTAGGTTTGTGTGTTCTGGAGCTTTGAGGTGTGTTGGTAGGTTTGTGTGTTCTGGAGCATTGAGCTGTATTGGTATGTTTGTGTGTTCTGGAGCATTGAGGTGTATTGGTATGTTTGTGTGTTGCAAGACTGAAAGGTAATTTTATACATATGCTGCCACAGACAAAGTGGGGATATCAGGATTGCTTTCTCAGTCTGTTACCTTACACTAATATTGATCCAACAAGTAGGGAAAGAAATCCGACAAATTTGTCAGATAGTGGGATTTGAACAGAGACTTTAAATAGAAGCTTAGTGCTATAGCTCATCTGACCCCACTCATTACTTAGGCAAAGTGAAACTAAGCATAGATTTTTCTACCTTCAATAATCTGGGAGCGAGCTGACACAGAGAGCGTTGTTCTCCCAATCAAGAGGTCCACACACACCCAGTAAAGTAAATTTACTTTTCCGACTTTGTCCTTTACTGGTTGGTGTCAGTATAATAAGACTGGCTGAGACAGGAGTTATGGTACCACTCTGTCTGTGTGGCAGCTTGTAAAATTGTCCGATGTTAATATTGGGAGCCATCCACAATAATTATAGTCTATATAAAGCTGATGTTGGACATTAGGCAACCAACTCAACTTGCAAATTTTCCAGATTGCTTAATTAGACAGGAAACCTCGTAAATAGAGCTAGAAGCCCAGTCTCATCTGCTCCCTCCCCACTTTGGGAAAGTACAACTAAGCATGGGGGGTGCGGTGGCCCAGGGGTAGAACATCGGCTTCCAACGCAAAAGGTCTGGAGTGCGAATCCTGGCGGTTGCGTTCCCTACTGGTTGGGACGGTGTCAGTTTGTGACCGGCTGAGACAGGAGTCATGGTATCCCCGCCCTGTCTCGTGTCTGGCAGCACATACAATTGTCAGAGGTCCGTCTTGGGGTCCGTCCACAATATAGCCTATATACTGCTAATGTTGGACGTTAAAACCAACTCAACTCAAGTCAACGAAACTAAGCATAAATTATTCTGCCTCTAATGTTTCAGATTGTGTGACCAGCGACGGTTCTCAACTGTGCCAGAACGGAGGGACCTGTGTCAGGATTGAGGATTCCGATTCAGGACATTGTGAATGTCAGGCAGGTTTCTTCGGACAGTTCTGTCAAGGTAGGCATGCAGTTCCTAATGAAATCTTTACTTGCGGGCAGGAGCTGTATAATATCCCTCTGGTGAACCTGTCTGTATATATGTATGTATGTATGTATGTATCTCTCTCTCTCTCTCTCTCTGTATTCCTCTCCCTCTTCTCTCTCTCTCTCTCTCTCTCTCTCTCTCCTTAGAGAAGAAACATTCGTGACACTTATTTCAAAATGCAGCTGATTTTGCATCAAGTGAAAAACATTAATCTATCCTACTTGTACATGTTTTTTTTCTTCTATTTTCTACTACTTTCTTTTTTCTTTTTTTTCTTTTTTTTTTGGCTTTTCCCCCACAATCTGCCCTCCTTGGCGTGGCGTGTACAGAAAGAGTGTGCGAATACCTGGCCAGCAATGCCTGCGGACTTGGCACGTGCATCGGGGACATGAACGTCCCAGCTCTCTGTCGCTGTCCGGCAAACAAAGGAGGCCTGTTCTGTGAGAAAGACATGCCTGATCCCGAAACCATGACAACCTGCGAAAAGATGCAGCGGTCGACTGAGTATGTGGTCAGTGTATGGACAGGGCTCAGCAACGACAGCCGCATCAAAGACATCGAGTCGTTTGTGGACGTTTTGGTCTATGATGGCGCCAGAATCGCTGTGCCACATTGTTGGCCCCATGACTCGCTGAAGAAAGGTAGATCATAGATGTATTGTGAACAGTTCACTCTTCCTCTCTCTTGCTCTCTCTCTCTCTCTCTCTCTTTTTCTGTACCACATTGTTGGCCCCATGACTGCGAAGAGAGGTAGATCATGGATGCATTGAAACAATTCACTCTTCCTCTCTCTTGCTCTCTCTCTCTCTTTCTTTTTGTGTACCACATTGTTAAAGAAAGGTAGATCATAGATGTATTGAAACAGTTCACTCTTCCTCTCTCTTGCTCTCTCTCACTCTCTCTTTTTGTGTACCACATTGTCTAAGAAAGGTAGATCATAGATGTATTGAAACAGTTCACTCTTCCTCTCTCTTGCTCTCTCTCTCTCTTTCTTTTTGTGTACCACATTGTTAAAGAAAGGTAGATCATAGATGTATTGAAACAGTTCACTCTTCCTCTCTCTTGCTCTCTCTCTCTCTTTCTTTTTGTGTACCACATTGTTAAAGAAAGGTAGATCATAGATGTATTGAAACAGTTCACTCTTCCTCTCTCTTGCTCTCTCTCTCTCTTTCTTTTTGTGTACCACATTGTTAAAGAAAGGTAGATCATAGATGTATTGAAACAGTTCACTCTTCCTCTCTCTTGCTCTCTCTCTCTCTTTCTTTTTGTGTACCACATTGTTAAAGAAAGGTAGATCATAGATGTATTGAAACAGTTCACTCTTCCTCTCTCTTGCTCTCTCTCTCTCTTTCTTTTTGTGTACCACATTGTTAAAGAAAGGTAGATCATAGATGTATTGAAACAGTTCACTCTTCCTCTCTCTTGCTCTCTCTCTCTCTTTCTTTTTGTGTACCACATTGTTAAAGAAAGGTAGATCATAGATGTATTGAAACAGTTCACTCTTCCTCTCTCTTGCTCTCTCTCTCTCTTTCTTTTTGTGTACCACATTGTTAAAGAAAGGTAGACTCTCTCTCTCTCTCTCTCTCTCTCTCTCTGTCTCCCTCTCTCCTCCATATTTATACCTCTCCCCTCCGTCATCTACAGGTGCCTACCACTCCATGTGTCAGTATGACTCTCTCTCTCTCTCTCTCTCTCTCTCTCTGTCTCCCTCTCTCCTCCATATTTATACCTCTCCCCTCCGTCATCTACAGGTGCCTACCACTCCATGTGTCAGTATGACTCTCTCTCTCTCTCTCTCTCTCTCTCTCTGTCTCCCTCTCTTCCCCATATTTATACCTCTCCCCTCCGTCATCTACAGGTGCCTACCACTCCATGTGTCAGTATGACATGGAAACCAAAACTGTTGATCGCTGCTTCTGCCTGGATGAAGATGGGAACCCTAACTTTTGGGACTATGACTTAGAAACTCGGCAATGCAGAGGTATGTTATCATTTAGTGTTTTACTTTACTCTGGAGATTGTAACAGGGTTGTTCTCCACATAATTATACTTTTAATTTAAACTGGATATTAAAGGGATGTTTTGTGCGTCTTGTTTTAGTTTACTCTGGACATTGTAACAGGATTGTTCACCACATAATCTTTTAATTTAATCTGGAAATTGAAACGGATTGTTTTCCATGTCTTGTTTTATTTCGTCGAAAGATTGTAACAGGATTGTTTTCCACATAGTTATACTTTTAGTTTAGTCTGGATATTGAAACTGATTGTTTTCCGCATCTTGTTTTATTTAGTTGAAAGATTGTAACAGGATTGTGTTCCACGTCTTGTTTTAGTCTACACTGGAGATTGTAACAGGGTTGTTCACCACATAATTATACGTTTAATTTAAACTGGATATTGAAAGGGGTTGTTTTCCGCGTCTTGTTTTAGTTTACCCCGGATATTGTAACAGGATTTTTCACCACATATACTTTTAGTTTAATCTGGAAATTGAACGGGATTGTTTTCCATGTCTAGTTTTATTTCGTCGAAAGATTGTAACAGGATTGTTCACCACATAATTATACTTTTAGTTTAATCTGGATATTGAAAGGGATTGTTTTCCGCATCTTGTTTTAGTTTACTCTGGAGATTGTAACAGGATTGTTCACCACATAGTTATACTTTTAATTTAAACTGGATATTTAAAGGGATTGTTTTCCGCGCCTTGTTTTAGTTTACTCCGGAGATTCTAACAGGATTGTTCACCTCATATACTTTTAGTTTAATCTCGATATTGAAAGGGATTGTTTTCCGCATCTTGTTTTAGTGTACTCCGGAGATTGTAACAGGATTGTTAACCACATATTTTTTTAATTTAAACTGGATATTGAAAGCGATTCTTTACCGCTTCGTTTTATTTAGTCGAAAGATTGTAACAGGATTGTTTTCCGCATCTTGTTTTAGTTTACTGCGGATATTGTGACAGAATTGTTCACCTCATATACTTTTATTTTAATCTGAATATTGAAAGGGATTGTTTTCTGCGTCTTGTTTTAGTTGAAAGATTGTAACAGGATTGTTCACCCCATATACTTTTAGTTTGATCTTGATATTGAAAGGGATTGTTTTCCGCATCTTGTTTTAGTCTACACTGGAGATTGTGACAAACGGACCTGCCACAACGGAGGAACCTGCGTGGCTATGCCTGAAGAGAAGGGCTACTGTCAGTGTCCTGAAGGCTTCTATGGTATCAGCTGTGAGCTCAAGGTCGAAGGTATGACAGCCATGCTAATTTTGTGTGTGTAAATTTGATGATTATAGTGAGAATTGTGTTCTTTTATGCATAACAATTTTTGTAGATCTAACTTTGTGATTCAACAGCTAGGCTTCTCTAAGGAGAAAAAGTTAGGCCTAAATTATAAAAAAAAAGGAACGTTCCAGTTGGCATAACTGGTAAGAGCCTAAAAATTAATTTGTATGACATGCCAAGCTAATACGTTTAACAATAATTAGAGTATATTATCTTTTTTAACAGAAAAAGGTGATATTTTCAAATGTTAGACTTGTCTTGAACTCCTTTTGTTTAATTCCTTGATTAAAAAAAAAAAGCAACTGTAATTTGTTTTATTTAACTGTGTTTGTGTATGTGTGTTTTTTTTCTTGTTTCTTATCGCCTACCTCCACCCTACCCAGGACAAAAGTGTCCAGGAGGAGACATGCCTCTGATGGCGGGTACAGAAGAGCTACAATGTCGCATGGGTCCGTGTCCCGTGGGTTTCCAGTGCGTAGCTCACCCTGCCGATCAATGGACGGCATGTTGCTTTGACGAAGGTAAGGAAATCTATGTTTACATAATAGCAAGTACTTAACCCTTTGAACCCTATTGCCCTGATCTCATTGACCTATATTCCTGGCCCCTCACTGCTCTTACTCAAATATCATCAAAAACATGTTTGATGGACGCGGACATCTTTAACTGACGCTATTTATTATTTTAAACAGGATGTGAATCTTATTGATAGTCATTTATAGCGCGTTAGATCATACCCCTCCAAATCCCGATATAGCGGTACTACGGCCTAGAGTCAAATAAGGCAGATACCGCTGTAGCGGGATTACGGGTTCAAAGGGTTAATAAACGTAAAGAAATCTACATGTGAAGCAACCAGGGTGAATCATTCAGAACTTGACTTTTTGATTAGTTAAGTGTACGAGTAAGCATGAAAGGCACTTTGAGAGGTTGAACAAATTATAACTGTATCATTTTAGGAACCAGAGATACTTCTTTTGATTGAAAAAAGGAAAACGTTCAATAAAGAATGGTTTCTCTATGATCAATGGGGGACTGATTACAGCAACTTGTACCTGATTCACAATTTTTGCGTCACATGTATACATAGTTATAAGTTTACTTGATTAAAGTACATAAATCCATGTTTACATGATTGAAAGTTCACTTGATGAACGTACAAAAATCGATGTATACATAATTATAAGTTTAAAACTTGATGTAGGTACAGAATTCTATGTATACATAATTATAAGTTTACTTGATGGAGGTACAGAATTCTATGCATACATAATTATAAGCTTACTTGAAGAAAGTACAGAATTCTATGTATACATAATAATAAGTTTAATTGATGGAGGTACAGAATTCTATGTATACATAATTATAAGTTTACTTGATGTAGGTACAGAATTCTATGTATACATAATTATAAGCTTACTTGATGAAGGTACAGAATTATATGTGTACATAATTATGCTTGCTTGAAGAAGGTACAGAATTCTATGTGTAGGCCTACATAATAATTACAAGTTTACCGATCAAGGTACAGAAACCCATGTATACATAATTATAAGCTTACTTGATGAAGGTAACGAATTCTATGTATACGTCTTTATAATTTTACTCTTATAGCGCTTTCCTAAATGGAGCTTAAAGCACTCTACAGTATAAAACATAGAAAAGCAAATGTTCCTTGATAGAGACAATTCCATCATTTCCATACAATACAGCAATACTCATAATGTACAACATATGAGGGACGTCTGAAAAGAAATGTGGACCAGTAGCAGCATTAGTAGTAATAGTAGTAGTAGTAGTGGTAGTGATAAATTAAGTAGTTTTATTTAGACCTGGCTCAAATTTACTCACAAGGTGCCACAAAATCTTAAATCACTTTCAACTTAATCTTTATGGCGATCCATGCATTTCGGTCAAAGTTACAGAAAGAATAATGTGAAGCAGTCTGGATCAATCAGGCACAAGTCATTAATAGAAGATTTGGAGCAAGATTCCTCTAAACATAGAAAGACTACTCTACAGTAATCTTTTCATTAAGAAATACAGCGTAGCAAACATGCCTTTTACTTCTTTAATTGGGTCCTCTTTCTTCAAACTTCATGCCTCCCAGATGGCACTTGAGAAGCCCAAACAAGAGTTAGTTTGAAACTGTAGGGAGATGAACTGACGCGGGTGGTGAAGTGTTGGTCTCACAATCGGGAGGACCCTAGTTCACAACCCCAGAATAGGTTCAAAATATTTTTGTCTGACTTCATCCTTCATGCTCTACTGGTTAGGTTCGTGCCAGAATGATGTGACAGGCTGAAACAGGAGTCATGATATTCTCGCGCTGTCAAGTGTAGCAGCACTTACAACTGTCATACGTCAGTCTTAGAACCTGTCCACAATATAGCCTATAAAGACTTACATTGAACCTGAGCAACAAACTCAAACTCAAAGCTGTTGAACCTTAAACCTACAATTTTCCGCTATCTTCCCAGGATTCCTGTGCAAATCTAACCCATGCCAGGGTGGAGGTTCATGCATTGGAAACATCATGAATGGACAGATCTGTGACTGTCCCTCAGGGCGAGGAGGATTGCTCTGCGAGAAATTTGAATCAGGTGATGGTTGAAACTTATTGACTTAAGGAACTGAACGTAAGAAAAGATTTGATGATCATCGTTATTTGTATTGTATAGAATATTAAATGGAATATTACATTTGTAACAACACGTTGATATTATCATTGATACTAATATTATTAATTGTTCACCCCTTATACTTTTAATTTAATCTGGATATTGAAAGGGATTGTTTTCCGCGTCTTGTTTTAGTTTACTCCGGACATTGTAACAGGATTGTTCACCACATAATCTTTTAATTTAATCTGGAAATTGAAACGGATTGTTTTCCATGTCTTGTTTTATTTCGTCGAAAGATTATATTATTATTATTATTATTATTATTATTATTACTATTATTACTGTTATTGTTATAATCGATCATTCCTACTGCTATTAAACTGTTTACCATGTGAGCTCAAAGAAATAGAATGGAGGGTGATAATGAATTGCAGAATCGCTGATCTATGCACCTTGAACAATGCTTTAATTTTCATGGCTTTATTAAAAACACTTTGTAATTACGACCATGCGTTACAGATGAGGGAAAGACACCTTGCCAGAGAGATCAGCGCTTCAAGGATGCCGTCATATCCATACTGAGCGGAGGCATCTCTGCACTGCCTGGTCTCACCGTTGCTGATCTCAGAACGATTCTTCTGCACAATAAGGTAGTAGACTTTGAAACTGGACTAGTTACAAAACAAAGATAGATGAATTGAAATTACTAATGTTAATGCTAGATTTCTATAATGTTAATACTAGTTTTCTATTTACCAAGGTGTTATGCGTTGATACTATGTTTCTATTTACCAAGGAGTTATTTATTGATACTAGATTTCTATTTATTAAGGTGCTATTTATCAAGGTGTTTGATATTGATACTAGGTTTCTATTTATCAAGGTGTTTGATATTGATACTTGGTTTCTATTTACCAAAGTGCTAGGCATTGATCCTAGGTTTCTTTTTACCAAAGTGCTAGGCATTGATCCTAGGTTTCTATTTATCAAGGTGTTATGCGATGATACTAGGTTTTTATTTATCAAGGAGTTATTCATTTATACTAGGTTTCTATTTACCAAGGTGTTTGATATTGATATTAGGTTTCTACTTACAAAGGTGTTATTCAATGATAATAGGTTTCTATTTATCAAGGTGTTTGATATTGATATTAGGTTTCTATTTATCAAGGTGTTTGATAGTGATACTAGGTTTCTATTTATCAAGGTGTTTGATATTGATATTAGGTTTCTATTTATCAAGGTGTTTGATAGTGATACTAGGTTTCTATTTATCAAGGAGTTATATTGATACTAGGTTTCTTTTTATCAAAGTGTTTAATATTGATACTAGGTTTTTATTTACCAAGGTAAGAATGCATGCATGAATTTTATGTTTAAAAAAAGTCGTGGATGTGTTGATATGTCTATATGTTTCATGGGACATAGAAGGGAAAGCATCACTTGAAATCCTTTTAATGTTCAGCAATCCTCTATGCCCCTCAAGTTTATCTTATTGATTTTTAAATTGACTTACTTGACTGACCAATTTTATCTTATTGGTTTTCTAATTAATCTGATTGACTTTCCATTTATCTGATCAATTTTCCAAGTTTTCTGATTGATTTTCCAAGTCACATGATTGATTTTCAAGTTTATCTGATTGATTTTCAAATTCATCTGATTGATTTTCAAGTTTATCTGATTGATTTTCAAATTCATCTGATTGATTTTCAAATTCATCTGATTGATTTTCAAGTTTGTCTGATTGATTTTCAAATTCATCTGATTGATTTTCAAGTTTATCTGATTGATTTTCAAATTCATCTGATTGATTTTCAAATTCATCTGATTGATTTTCAAGTTTGTCTGATTGATTTTCAAATTTATCTGATTGATTTTCAAGTTTACCTGATTGATTGGCCAACTAATTGATTGATTGATGTTCCAATGCTCAGATGGAGTGGATACCGCAGGCCAGCTGTGATGCAGAGGGTCAGTACAAGAGCGTCGCTCAAGCTGTTCACGTCCTGAACCCTGTGACCACCAGGGAAGTATGCCTCGACACATCAGGCATGCCAGATCCATCTTGCAGAGGTAGGATAAGATAAGATAAGATAGTCCTTTAATAATCCCTCATGTGGAAATTTGAAATTGACATGCCTAAGAACACTCGTACATGTTAAACTTAAAAATAGAAATAAAAAAAATAAGAATTTGCACACATATGAATATTACAGAAAGACATAAGGTTAGAGCATCCTAACTTCAGTGGTAGAGAGCTGGATTTCCATTTTGAAGTGCATGCCAGATCCATGTTGGGGGATGCGGTGGTCCAGGGGTAGAACATCCGACGCAAAAGGTCCCGAGTTCGAATCCTGGCTGTTGCGTTCCCTACTGGTTGGGTCGGTGTCAGTATAATGTGACCGGCTGAGACAGGAGTCATGGTATCCCCGCCCTGTCTCGTGTGTGGCAGAACATAAAATTGTCAGACGTCCGTCTTGGGGCCCGTCACCACATAGCCCATATAGTGCTGCTGTTGGACGTTAAACCAACCCAACAACAACTTGTACAAGCTAAACTTAAAAATAGAAATTAAAAAAAATAAGAATTTGCACACATATGAATATTACAGAAAGACATAAGGTTAGAGCATCCTAACTTCAGTGGTAGAGAGCTGGATTTCCATTTTGAAGTGCACGATTCCATCAGATAAAAATGTTGGTCACATTCCGTCTTCTGATTGGTTGGGTCAGTGCCAATAGGATATAACTGCTGAGACAGAGGTCTTGATAACCCTACTCTGTCTCTAGGTGGCAGCATTTAAAATTGTTAGCCATAAAGTTTTGGACCCCTCCACAGTATAGTTTAATTGCTGTCATTTAATAAAAAAAAAGAGCAATCTTGTTAATCTTTACTTTAAGTCTTTAACGCTGCTTTGCTCTATTGTCTATCTTCCCTATACCACTGTTCTACCGCTGGAGTCACTTATTGAGTATTTTTGTAGGCAATGTCCATTTATTCAGGAAAAAGTTAGGAAACAAGTAAAACACTAATTTTCTTTTAATCAGTGACTTAAAGGTTAAGTTACTATAATCTGCAATACAACATAGGTACGATTAGGTTTACCTTTAAACGGTATCACAGAAGTAATAATTATTAGGTTTGCCGTTAAGCGATGTCACAAAAGTAATAAGATTTGGCAATTATTTATGCTCTAATTCCCCAGTGCCATTTCCTTTTTGAAGAGGTTCTATTAGCTAGCCCTTTACTTGTTACTTGTTACCTGTTATTTGTTACCTATTACTTGTTACCTGTTACCTGTTACTTGTTACCTGTTACTTATTACCTGTTGCTTGTTACCTGTTACTTGTTACCGGTTACTTGTTACTTGTTACCTGTTATCTGGTTAAAGTCGCACCATCCCTGTATGTCCTCACTATGTCTTCAAATATCATGGGATTAGTTAATCTCGTGAGAGAGGTACCACAGACATTTCTATAAATAACCAGATATCTCACAAATAGCAATCTGTATTTCTCTCGTTTCTACTCTCAGCTAAACCTTGCACTTAAAAGTATAACAGTGGTTAATTATTATGTATACAACCAGCAGCCCTATCTTCTACACAGCAATTTGTTATTCTTATAGAGACAATCCTCAGTCCTCTAAACCAAACCAGCAACTCTTATAGAGACAATCATCAGCCTCTCCAGAGTCAACTGTCTGTCTCATTCATAACGCTGTGTTTTTCTCTCATCCTCCTTTCTCAATTAGGAATTAGACAAGCCAATTTACCAGCTATCTTGCACATAGGGACCTGTGTTTCTTATAAAGACAATCATCAACCTCTCTAGATTCATCTGTCTGTCTGATTCATAACACTGCGTTTTTTCTCTCATCCTCCTGTCTCAATTAGGAACTAGACAAGCCAATTTACCAGCTACCTTGCACATAGGGACCTGTGTTTCTTATAAAGACAATCATCAACCTCTCTAGATTCATCTGTCTGTCTGATTCATAACACTGTGTTTTTCTCTCATCCTCCTGTCTCAATTAGGAATTAGACAAGCCATTTCTGATGGAAATGAACCTCAGCCCTTTATATCTAACTCACCCATAACACTGTCTCCTCCCCAGCCGCTACCTGCCACATTCTTAGCGCCAGCGGAGTGATGGATGTCTGCGAGAACGGAGGTCGCTGTGTCGGTGACGTCAGACGGAAACTCTGTGATTGTGAAAGGACTGGATATCATGGGTTCCGCTGCCAACTGCCTGGAAGTAGGTTGAAATCTAGAGCCGTAGAGTATTTAAATATTCTATCATATACAGTTAGAACACTTTAGAGTAGTTAGATATTCTATCATATACAGTTAGAACACTCTAGAGTATTTAAATATTCTATCATATACAGTTAGAACACTTTAGAGTAGTTTAATGTGTCAGTCAACTAGGTTAAAAGGGTACAAGTTTTAAGCCAAAGCCCTTTAAATTAATATAGAAAAATATTGTCTATAATTATCTTTTTCATTTTCCAATAAAAATAATTATTTCAGGTTCTTTTGATGATATATTTAATTTTTTCTAAAACTATTAAAATGCATTTGATGCTCCTTAACACACTCTAAAAAAAACTTTTAAAAAGTCCATAGTCTGACTTGTGACTGAATCACCTTGGTTGCGTAAAATGTTAGAATGCTCCCAGATTAGTCTAATATTCTACCATAGTTATGCAATTAGAACAATGTCAGCCTTTGCTTTAGGTCCATTCACAATTTGTTTCATTTATAACCTGGCACTGAAGGATCAGGACACAATGGGTTTGCTGCCAACTGCCTAGGATGTATTATCAATTAAATGTGAATGTCGCAGTAAAGCTTGTTTAGCAATATGCAAGGCACCAAAAAAAATTAAAAATAGGTATAGTGCACCTCTTAGAATACAAAATGATACAAATACATAAGCTTTCGACCTTAAGTCTTCATCAGACAAAAAATGTTTACCTACACACTAAGATTTTACATATAAGAGATGGAACTCCCTAAAAGTAGGGTCAAATCGAGAGAGAAATGCCCATAAAGTAGTTAACAGCCCATCATATACAGTTAGATCAATGTCAGCCTTTTCTGTGAGTCTACCCATAATTTGTTTCATTTACAACCCATAAGTCAAGTTCTTATATAGGATTTGTGCAGAAATTAGGGCAACAGCTCTATGCCTACCACAGCTCCTGGCAATTCTAATCCTTCAAAAAATGGACAGCATTTTGTAAATGAAGCAATAGGAATACACCAAAATGTTGTATTGGGTAGATTCTGCATTGTTAATGTCAGTTGTTTGAACTATCGTTTTGATTTCAATCTTGTTCATTACTCATATCACTCATATTAATGTAATGTAAAATGTTTCTCCAAAAATGTGTATCGATTTTAGTTTTTCTAAAAAAAATAGTATCGTTTTCATTTTTTGTGTAACCATGTTTATTTTTATTATAATATTATGTGTAAAATGCATGTAACATGTTTAAATCGATTTTCCCTCAAAGGGACAAATAAAGATTATCTTATCTTATACTTGCAGCGACCCGAAATGAGACAGCATGTACCCTGGGACGTGACATCGCCGAGTATGCCCTCAGTGTCATCTATGACGATGAAATGCCACAGATTCTCAGAGAGCAGATGAACAAAGTCATCACCCTTATTGGCGATGTGAGTCGGCAGACTGATCTAACCTATTACACACAGCTTAAATAGTGTTTAAAACAACGCTGGTCTTTTTAAACAATATTACAGAGAGAAAAAGGGCAATAAGTCAGTATTGGATAAGATTGAAGCAATCGTATCACTTAGCATACACTAGTAGTAGTAGAAGACATATAACAGTTTTATGTGCTGCTACCCACGAGACAGGGTGGGGATACCATGACTCTTGTCTCAGCCGGTCACATTAAACTGACACCGACCCAACTATTAGGGAGTGCAATGGCTAGGGCTTGAATCCGAATCTTTGCGTCGGAAGCCGATGTTCTTCCCAAGGGCTATGAAGTAGTAGTAGTAGTAGTCGTAGTAGTAGTAGTAGTAGTAGTAGTAGTAGTAGTAGGTAGTAGTAGTAGTAGTAGTAGTAGTAGTAGTATAGTAGTAGTAGTAGCAGCAGCAGCTTCAGCAGCAGTAGTAGTAGTGGTAGTGGTAGTAGTAGAAGTAGTAGTAGTAGTAAAAGGAATTGTAGTAGTAGTATTAAGTAGTTGCGATTGCATTATCAGTAGTTGTCTGTATGCTTTTTGTATTTTTAGTCTCTGATATAGATAATATTTTTTTTTTTTTACCAATTTCTAACTTATAACTCATTTACTTTTTTCCTTCATAACCCTGACCCCAGGAGGAAAGCGGTGTGTTTGTGCCGTCCTGTGACATGTACGGAAGGTTTGAGTTCCGAGGCTGCGTTCACCCTCGCCAGCGTGGAGGCATGCGGATGTGTTACTGCGCCACCTCAGATGGTCAAATCATCGGGGAAGAAGTCAGCATGAATAAGCTTCCAGAGGGATGTGATGGTGGCAAGCCCCATGGCAATGAAACCGATGGTAACTTAACACATTATTATTTTTAAAATTTATTATAACTGAGCAAACTGGCTCACATGGAAGAGCGTTTATCTCTCAATTGGGAGATCCCTGGAAAGAAACTCACATTCAGTAAAAATGTAATTGGTCGATATAGTCCTTTCTTTAAGGTATTTTGGGTCATGATTGTCAAGGAAGGCAAAGAGAAAAAATGGCAGACGGGATGAAGGAGTGGCTACAAATATCAAAGGTTACAGGGATGATGAAACTAACCAGAGAAAGAGAGATATGGAGGGATATGATCACCAACGCTATGAGGCATGGTACTTGATGATGATGATGATAGTCCTTTCCTGGTTGGATAGGTGTCAGTGTAATGTGACCGCCTATTGATGCTAAAAGCAGGGTGCAAACTACTTGATGTAGGACTTTCGAGGTATAAGACTGTCTGTGTGGCTGTGGTTGTGTTGTTGATAACACTGACAGTCGGAGCATAATAGATGCATACACTTAACATTGATTTAAGGCTGAAAGTGTTTGAATAACATTTGAATAGGCATAATTTGTTATGCAAGATTTGCAGACAGCAGAATGATGTTCTGTAGACAGAAAAAACACAATTTCTGATATTTAGAGATACTTTTATCTCACCATTTGTCTTTTCTCCATTCCATACTTTGGTTTATAACAGTTTTTTTTCTGGTATCAGTTACGTTCAGTCCCTTGACTGGATAGTTTAAAGTCCACCAGGGTTGACACATTGTACGACGGCAAACACCAGACAGGCCTGTCCTCTGCCAATCTTGTCAGGGTCAGGGTTTGGTCTGCCTAGTCTGGTCCTCTCCTTCAGGTTATTTGATCAACACTTGGCTTGTGGTCTGCGCTTTCTGCCTCCTTCTAGTGTGCGCTGCGGCACTCTCTTGACCAGACTTGTGATGAGTTATGTGGCCAAACCACGAAAGCCTCGTTCTTTTCAGCACCGTTACCAAATTGTTTCCTGTGTAACACAGGGGGGCGCGGTGGTCCAGGGGTAGAACATCGGCTTCCTACGCAAAAGGTCCCGAGTTTGAATCCTGGCGGTTGCCTTCCCTACTGGTTGGGTCGGTGTCAGTATAATGTGACCGGCTGAGACAGGAGTCATGGTATCCCTGCCCTGTCTCGTGTGTGGCAGCACATAAAATTGTCAGACATCCATCTTTGGGCCCGTCCACAATATAGCGTATATAGTGCTGATGTTGGACGTTAAAACCAACTCAACTCAACTCAACTCCTGTGTACCATAACAGTAAATAAACCTTTTTTACTCCTCAGACTGTCCATCAGAATGGGGAAAAGAGTGCATCAGACCACCTTGGTGGTGCTCCAGTTCGGTAAGTGTTTTTTTTTGTTTTTAGTTGGCTCATGATGAGAAGGTTTTAGATAGGGTATATAACCACTGAACACTGTCTCCTAGAAAGGTTTGGTGTAACTTTTAACCCTTTCCAAACCAAGTGTATATCAAGTCTTGTTAGGTAGTACTAAAATACCAGGCTCTGTCAACAGGCTAATGAGGTATTTTGTAGAAATATGATATTACGTTCAAGTATGCTTTTACATGCTGATGGATCAAAGTGAAGTAGTTGATGTATGAAGTGGTGATAGAATACTTGTGTTAATTCTTGCTGAAGATGATGGAACGGTTAAGTATAACTATTTCAGTCTTTTTCTAAAAAGATATTTATACTCTTTGATACCTTTAAACACCAACTTGAAATTTTAAGTAACGTTTCAATGAGTTATTGATAGCCCTCATGCAATCTTTAACCATGGGGTTTTAGTCTGGTGAGTTTTGACTATTTCAATCTTTCATTTTACATGACAGATTAAGTGCAAGCCTACTGAGCGATGTTCTCATCTTACCTCGCCAGAGGGAGATATCATAGAGTGTGTTCGTAAGTATAATTATTCATTCATACATTCATTCTCTCTCTCTCTCTCTTTCTCTCTCTCTCTCTCTCTCTCTCTGTCTCTCTCTCTCATGCAAGGAGTATTGATCATCTTGCAATTTAAACTATAATGAACATTGCTCCATAATTCTATTGTTCCTGATTTCTTTATATTTTGCTCTGTTTCTTTTTGAAGATCTGTATTTACTTCTCATAACTAGTCAAACAGGATGATATTCTTCAAGCCTAGAAAATTCAATATGCTTCAAATCATGTAAACTCAATATGCTTCAAATCATGTAAAAGGGAAGGATAAAGTATAATTTTAGGCTGAATGAGAAAAGATGTAGGACTTCTAATTGGCTGATGCTTTTGCCATTTGTCATTAGTACAATAAGTTTGTCATTGTTTAAATGTGTAGTTTTGTAAATATCGTCACATTTCTTACATAATGAGCTAGTTTAAAAACTAGCTTTAAAAAAAAAATATTTATTGTCTGTTTTTTTCTTTTTAATGTAGGTGATTTTAAAATTAAAAATAGATTATCCAAGTTAATTTTTTTGTTATCGAACAAACAGATGGGGAATTATTCAAAGATTCTCTTGGTGGGTCAGTGTTATTCTGGTCTATTATTATGTCTGCAGCGTGCCGATATGTAACCATTACTTCCTGGTGTCCACAGCTAAGGAAACCATCCTTCCATGCGACTACCATCCCTGCAAGGACAACCCGTTTGCCAAGTGTAGCCCCTGTGGTCCTCACGGAAAGTGTTACAACACTATCATGGATCACGGAAATGGACGCAACCCTACCATAGGGGGTAAGAGATCAAACTGTTTGTAGGAAAATTATATGTGATAAAACAGTTAACAACTCAAACATGAGAAAAAAGAACCTGGGGAAAAAAAAAACAAGAAATAAAAACATTTTTAAACATAGATATTCTGTTTTTAATTGTTAGCTTCCTTGAAAACCTTTTTTACATCATGCTGCGTACATCTTGGGTGCATTAATACCCTCGTGTGCCAGCATATCTTTGCCCCGTTCTGCATCGATCTACATACCCTCTTTAAAACATAATGCCTAGCCTACCTCTGCCTCAATTTGTTTTTGAGGGTTCCACTGTAGAGCCTACCTTGTAATTCTGTTCCATGATTTTCTCAGTGTGTTTATCACCTTCTTCTAATGCCTATATATTTTTCCATTGGTCTGGGGTTGACTTTTTTGTAAGAAAGCAGGCCTATACTTGTGAATCGGACACAAGTCATAAATTAAACTTTTTGAGTTATTCAGAGTGTGGCAAAAAGCGTCAAATGCACTTTACAGGGTTGAAACATTTGTACTCTACCATTTCTAGAATTAGAGATAATTTTGAAGCAAACAAGATGAATTAGGCACAAGTTGGAAATAGAACTTTTTAACAAAAAATTTTTAAAGTGTGTCATGAACCATTAATGCACATTACAAGGTTGAAAAACGTTTTACTCTATCATATTGGGAATCAGAGATAATTTACTTATTTTTATTTTTTAATGAAAAAAAGGTCAATATAGAATAGTTTTTCTGTGTTGAGAGGCTCTATCTCAAAATTTATATTAACAACTTGTGCCTGATTCACCCTTATTGCCTCACATTTGTACATTTTTTTTCTCTCATGTACCTGGCGATAATAGGTAAGCCTGAAGAGGATGACATGGAGCGTCCTGGGATGAGCTCTGGAGTGGCATCAGGTGGACGGACGAGAAATGCTGCCCTACGCTGCACCTGTAGTGTCGGCTACTCTGGAGAATTTTGTGATGTGAACAGTAAGTGGCGTAATGTATGATGAATCATTCAGAGAAATAGGACAGACAGACAATCTTCAGCTTCAATATTGATGTCTTTTGTCTTTTCACTTAACTTAAGCTCACCTTCTATGCAGGGCTAGAGGTTGTAAGTACAACGTTGTGGTCAGCATAAGACTTGTCTGAAGATATAAGAATGAAGGCCTACAAAGCAACGAGTTGTTTTCATTAACTGAACTTCAATACTCAATCTTAATCTCATCACTTTAAATACAACATCTCATTCCAACTGAAGAGTGAGACACTGTGCCACAATGCAGGTGAACCTGGGTGATATCTTTCGAGGCTGTCTTTACTTAAGTACAGCTTCTATATAAGGATTTGTTTTTAACTTGGCGAGAAGGCACGGAGTGAGGGGATTAGGGCGTGCGCTAACTGGCGTAAGAGGTAGTGCCTTGGTCTCCCAATCATTGGGAGGTCTGCGGTTTGAAATCCACAATAGATCAAAAATGCATTTGTCTTATTTCATCCACTGCTGTTTGGTTCGTCATCAGTATAATGTGACCGGCCCAAGTATCCAAATATAAAATGTTACTCTCAGGGCCCATCCACAACATAGCCTATATAGTGCTAACAGTGGGTGGGTGCTAAGCTACCTATGACTGTTTTCTGTGTTGTCCTCAGCTGAAGTCTGCAATACCGTGCCTGACCACATGTGTGAGCACGGCTGCATGGGTGACATTGACCGTGGCTATCTGTGTCGCTGCCCAGAGGGCATGGCAGGCATCTTCTGCAACAAGCAAGGTTGGTGTCAAGTCTGTAGCACAATTTGATTTAGGGGATATTTACAGAACCAAGGTTGGTGTCAAGTCTGTAGCACAATTTGATTTAGGGGATATTTACAGAACCAAGGTTGGTGTCAAGTCTGTAGCACAATTTGATATCTAGGGGATATTTACAGAACCAAGGTTGGTGTCAAGTCTGTAGCACAATTTGGTCTAGGGGATATTTACAGAACCAAGGTTGGTGTCAAGTCTGTAGCACAATTTGATATCTAGGGGATATTGACAGAACCAAGGTTGGTGTCAAGTCTGTAGCACAATTTGATATCTAGGGGATATTTACAGAACCAAGGTTGGTGTCAAGTCTGTAGCACAATTTGATATCTAGGGGATATTTACAGAACCAAGGTTGGTGTCAAGTCTGTAGCACAATTTGATATCTAGGGGATATTTACAGAACCAAGGTTGGTGTCAAGTCTGTAGCACAATTTGATATCTAGGGGATATTTACAGAACCAAGGTTGGTGTCAAGTCTGTAGCACAATTTGATATCTAGGGGATATTTACAGAACCAAGGTTGGTGTCAAGTCTGTAGCACAATTTGATATCTAGGGGATATTTACAGAACCAAGGTTGGTGTCAAGTCTGTAGCACAATTTGATGTAGGGGATATTTACAGAACCAAGGTTGGTGTCAAGTCTGTAGCACAATTTGATATCTAGGGGATATTTACAGAACCAAGGTTTGTGTCAAGTCTGTAGCACAATTTGATGTAGGGGATATTTACAGAACCAAGGTTGGTGTCAAGTCTGTAGCACAATTTGATCTAGGGGATATTTACAGAACCAAGGTTGGTGTCAAGTCTGTAGCACAATTTGATATCTAGGGGATATTTACAGAACCAAGGTTGGTGTCAAGTCTGTAGCACAATTTGATATCTAGGGGATATTTACAGAACCAAGGTTGGTGTCAAGTCTGTAGCACAATTTGATATCTAGGGGATATTTACAGAACCAAGGTTGGTGTCAAGTCTGTAGCACAATTTGATGTAGGGGATATTTACAGAACCAAGGTTGGTGTCAAGTCTGTAGCACAATTTGATGTAGGGGATATTTACAGAACCAAGGTTGGTGTCAAGTCTGTAGCACAATTTGATCTAGGGGATATTTACAGAACCAAGGTTGGTGTCAAGTCTGTAGCACAATTTGATCTAGGGGATATTTACAGAACCAAGGTTGGTGTCAAGTCTGTAGCACAATTTGATATCTAGGGGATATTTACAGAACCAAGGTTGTGTCAAGTCTGTAGCACAATTTGATATCTAGGGGATATTTACAGAACCAAGGTTGGTGTCAAGTCTGTAGCACAATTTGATATCTAGGGGATATTTACAGAACCAAGGTTGGTGTCAAGTCTGTAGCACAATTTGATATCTAGGGGATATTTACAGAACCAAGGTTGGTGTCAAGTCTGTAGCACAATTTGATATCTAGGGGATATTTACAGAACCAAGGTTGGTGTCAAGTCTATAGCACAATTTGATCTAGGGGATATTTACAGAGGTTGTGAGGTCTGGTAAATGGACAGCTTTAAGTTTTTTTTTATTTTTTTTTAGGGGGGGGGGGGAGATGGATGACTTTGATAGGAGAGATAGAGGGAATGGATTGGTTAAGATTGAAAGAGCTACATTTAAAATTACTTGCTGCAACTAGGATTCTAAAAAGCGAAAATAATTCCATTATTGTAGGTCTATTATTATTGTAATGTAGCTTTCTTTTCCTAGCACAATATAAACTGCACCATTACTCTCTACTACTAACTATAATCCATTGTTCAAACAGAATGAGTCTTAAGTTACTTTTTGATCTTCCTTTACATGACTGTTGAGGGCTATAAATCTTTAGTGTCATTGTCTCTTTTCTAAATAATTGTTTCGCAGTTTGATCGTTGATCGCAATGTGAGAGATGGAAAGCATTTTTGCAGAAGCTATGAACCTGTAGTGTCATTGTCTCTTTTCTAAATCATTGTTTCACAGTTTTATTGAATTGTAAGAGAGAAATGACACTGGATTTTTTTACAGAATTGACGCATTCAGTTCTGTAATTATATAACTAAAATGCAATGTAACCTGCAGCAAAATATTTTCTCCTTTCATAATTTCTTGCTTCACAGTGCGAACGGAATGTGAGAGGCGGAAGGCGCTGTATGATGACGCTATAGACATTTTGACAGACAAGATGAGTGTGGAGGGCTACGATACCGATGATCTCAAGATTCTGGTCAGCGCGCTCGTCAGTCTCGAGGAAGGAGACTCGATTCCACAGCTCAACTGTACAAACACAGGACTCTACGCCAAGATTCAGTGCCAGGTGAGGTCACAGCCTGATATTAATCTCAGAAGTAGTATTCATTTTGATCTTCGGCTCTATAAGATTAATAATTTGTAAGACAACCAGAGTGAATAAACAGCAAACCTTTGATATACGCTATATAAGCTAGAACCCTCTAATCATAGAAAAACTACTATTTACTGAGCTTATTCATTTTCAAATAAAAAGATTTATCTCTGGTTCTAGAAATGATAGTTTTAATTTTTTTTTCAATCTCTTAAAGTTTATTTCATGCTTCCTAGTGCTATCTAAATAACTCCAAGAGTCAAAATTTAGACTTTTGCCTTATTCATCTTGGTTGCTTCACATTTATACCTATTATTATGGAAGTTTCTGTGTAAGAAGTTGGATTATTTTTGTCCTTTATTTAATATTACAAAACCCACCCAAAAGATGTCGATGTGATCTATAAACAGTCATCAGTTATTTCTATATGGCCCTCATCTATCCTTTATCCCTCTCATCCATAACAGTTTCATCTGGACACGGAGTCAGAATGGTGCTACTGTGCTAACCAGCGCGGTGAATATATCAGCAGCAACGTCGTGCCATATATTGACTTCGATGTCTGCACAGGTCTGTTCCTTAACCATGCCTAGAAATATCATTGTTCTTTTTATTTTCATGATAATTATATTGTCTTAATTTTTTTATTTTTTTTTTCAACACAGGTTTCAAGGGGAATATTTTACCTATTTCAACTTTTTTTGATAATTTTAATTGAAAATAATTTTTTTTTATTTTTTGTTTTGTTTTTAACCTGATTTGACTTTTTAACAAGATGGTCATTTACATAAAATTCAGGTGGACTAATTTTTTGTTTTGGTTTTAATATGAACATGACTTCTGTTTTACCATCATTTAATTTCAATTTATTTTGATCCATCCATTTCTTTACTTCTTGTACACATTGTTCCATTTTTTTTCAACATCACATCAATATTTTCAGGCACACATGATTAAAAAATATTGATTTATAAACCTGAGTATCATCAGCATATTGATGGTATTGCAGATCATACTTCCCTAAAATATAAGCAAGAGGTTGGGTGTATAATGTTAAAAGAACGGGTCCCAGAACAGGTATTGAAATGGTGCGTCCATAGGAAACAATAGTATTTTAGGTAGCCTGTCTTGAAAACGTTAATGAATTTCGTTGTTTATGATGTTAATTTTCAGCCAATGGGGATCTGCGTGAGCTAAAGGAATATTACTGCCATAAAGACAACCCTCTGGGCCAGCAGCTGTGTCTGAACGGAGGAGCGTGCAACTTTGATGTCTACAATGGCCACGTCTGTAAATGTAGGACTGGCTACTCTGGGGCCTTCTGTGAGGTCAATAAGGAAGCAGGTAAAAATAACAATAATACCTAATATTAAAATGATAGTATGAGTGTCGAACATTAGTGTCAGTTATTCCATACATTTACAGATTTTCAGTAAAAGTAATAGAAAAAGTTGAAATGTTCTGACTCAGTAAAGGTCTATCAATGGGTTATTTTTGTAAGGATTTTTAAAAATATTTTATGATTTTTAGGATACTATGCGTCTTTTATGCAAAAAGTTTCAATATAAAAAATGACCAATTTGGCATCACTATCATGAATAAATATGATGTTATTAATAATAATAATAATAATAATAATAATAATAATAATAATAATAATAATAATAATAATACTGATAATAACAATAATAATAATAATAACATTAATAATAAAAATAAAAATAATATAATAATAACTATAATAATAATAATACTGATAAGAGTTATAGTAATAATAATTATAATAATAATAGTAGTAGTAGTAATAATAATAATGTATTTCCTTCTACTTTTACATATCTATCAATCTACAAGTATCTACCTGGCCATCTATAAAATTATATCTATCTATCTATCTATCTATCTATCTATCTATCTATCTATCTATCTATCTATCTATCTATCTATCTAGCTAGCTAGCTGGCTAGCTATCTATCTATCTATCTATGATAATAATAAATTTAATTAACTGTCACGACTCTAGAGTTTGTGTGTGCAGTGTTGCAGTTATCTATCTATCTATCTATCTATGCCTGTATGTTTCTTTCTTTCTGTCTAATTATTCACCCTCTCTGTCTCTTTATTTCTATCTATCATTGATATTTTTCAATTATTGACAAATCGTGCTAAAACTTCTAATTCATTCACTCTTCTTTCATTTATCAGAGAAAGCTAGGTCTCTGTGCGAGTTCATGGCCAGTGCTTTTGACAGTCTACATGCCCTCAACACAATGGCAATACCAATGTCTCAGATGGCAGCTATCATCAATGTCACATCGGCCTTCACTTTCCCTATCAAGGACCACCAGTGAGTAGCATTTTTCAACATTTTCTTTATCTCATGCTAGGAGATTGAGAACTGGCTTGCTTTTTTATAACTTTGAATATAAAACAAATATGGTTGGGTGAGGTGGTGTAGTCAATAACCAACCTCTATATCCTTCTGGTCTCAAGAAAAATGTTATATAACTGAAAGCACACACAAATTAAAAAAATAAACATGAGTAGTCTTTTAATTTTGGACCCTTCCCCTTTCCTTACAAAGACAACTAGGAAGCAGCAGTTTCAACACTACTATCAGAATAATGTAAAAAATAATAGGGCAGGAACAAATATGGATTTTCAATCTCTGGCAGATTTTGGAATCTCTCATGCATAGAATTACTGGTTGAAATGTTGAAAGGCTGAGACAAAAGTCTTGGTGCCTTTCTAAATTAATGGCATCACCTACAAATATCAGACGTTATTCTAGAGACCAATCCCAAATATATAGTCCATTTCCTGACAATTGTTGCTTGGAAACCAACAAAATCAAAACGTACATGGAATGCAGTGCATGTAGCCTGTTACTCCTACGATATGACATTTTGGAATGTGTCATAAGAATTTGTGTGTTGAATAGTGTTTGTGTGCGATAGGTGAGGGTTGTATGTCTGCACAGTTTTATCAATACTCTTCCATTTTGCCACATCAGTAAAGGATGTAACAATGAATCTTTAGTTTGCCAACAGCAGTCAATATGTTTGCTAGCTGCAGAGTGAGAAGTTTAACAATTTAACGAACCATTGTGGCTTATGGAGATTCTAGCTTCACCTACATAATTTGGATTATTTTTTTAAAGAGTTTAAAAAAAAAGAGTTACTTTACTAAATAAAAAAGGAAATTCTTGATAAAAACAAAATGTGATGTAAATAGTATTATTGAACAAAGTGTAGAATGCTGGGGTCAAATGTGGAAGGTCTTGAATTGATCCTATAGTCATGAAAAATGTATCATTTGAATTGCTTTATGGGTAGGCATGAGTCTAATGTAACCAGCTGAGACTAAAGTTCTTGTATCCTTGCACTGTCTATGTGTGGCAGCATAAACATTATTTTGTCAAACAATAGACTTTGGACACATCCACAATTACTAGGTGCTGACAGTGGACGCTTAGAAACCCGGAAGCCAACCCTTTCCACTTTTGTGTTCTTCAATCATTGTGTAGGAAAAGAACATAAAGACATAAACCATCCTCTTCATAGTGAATATGAAACATCACAAAGAAGTAACAGACTAATATAAAAAAAGAACTCATTTGTACCAGCATCCATTACATTGCTGCAAAATAGCTTTACCTAGAGCGGGGCGAACGTTGATCTCCCGGTCGGTACAATCGCAGTCGGAAACTTTGTGTTTGTATGCAGTGTTATGTGTATTCTTGTATTTGCGTGAAGAGGTGTGTGTCTTTAAATAAGAATTATGTATGTTTGGCAGTGTACAATTTCAATAATTTTACATGTGAACGTAAAACACTTATTTTATTTTACTATCATTATTATTATTATTATCATCACTATTTTTTATGTCACACATGTACAACTGGTGTATTTATGTATGTACGACCAAGAAAAATTTCCCTATGGGATAAGAAAGGCTTAGTTTATTTTATCTTATCTTAATAATAATCCCTTTGATCCTTTCAACCACCAGGTATTTTGTGAGGCCGGACTGTACTGCAGAGGGAGGCTTTGATTCATCTGCTGTTTGTTACTACAACGTAAGAACAAAGGTGAAAGACGTTTGTTTCTGCTGGGGACCCAATGGACCTGACTTCTTGCGGCAGCTTGAAGCGGGAGATGATCCTTTCAACAAGTGTGGTACGTTGGTTTAGTTTTTGTTCAACAATATTGGAAAAAAAAAATGGTTATGATATTGATAATAATGATGATAATAATAATAATAATAATAATAATAATAATAATAATAATAATAATAATAATAATAATAACAATAATATTAATAATAATAATAAAGAAGTTTTTCTGGCTTTAGACTTGATAGTTTTATTGGTGGTTTTTTTTTGTGGTAAATGTCTTAACATTAACTATGCATATCTAAAAAAAATTCTAGTTCCAACTTGTGTATGATCCACCCTGCATGCTTCCTTCACACAATCTTTAGCACCGCAGAAAAAAATGAAACCTTTCCTGGACACAAACTCCATTATTTTTTTGTCCACCAGCCGCTCCTATGTGTCCAGACATGATTAAGAAAGGATGCCCAGAGCTTCAGTGTATGGGCGGCTACAGAACCGATCTAGCAGGCTGCCCTGTGTGTGAGTGCAAGCATCCATGTGAGGTGAGTCATTCATGGAGACAGTCTTGATTTTGCTTTCATGTAGAGCTTAGGTCTCCCAATCAGGAAGCCCGTGGTTTGAGTCAAACGGTCCATCAAAAATGTCTTTGCACAATTTCTTCCCCTTTTGGTTTAATCGGTGTCGTAAATTGTGAGGTGAGTCATTGATGGACACAGTCTTGATTTTGCTTTCATGTTCATCTAACGAAAAGGGGTTTAAACTGGCGCATATGGTAGAGATTAGGTCTCCCAATCAGGGAGCCCATGGTTTGAGTCAAACGATCCGTCAAAAATTTCTTTGCGAAAATTTTTTAATTTTCTGGTAAGTAGTAGCTATTTAAAAAAAACAATTTGAATTTCTAGCTTACAAGTTTAGAACTACAATAACAATTATGGGAAAGTATGAAAACTAGAGCTATTTAATGGACCTATATGGCTGCCCGTGTATGAGTTGAAGCATCCCTTTGATGGTAGGTGAGTAATTGATGGGTGCATCTTGATCTTGCTTCTAAGTTCACCCAATGAAAAATTTGAACATGTTGTTGGTGAATTATTGTAATGCCTTTGTTTGAAAATCTGGTGCCATCAATAATAATAATGAGAAAGTAGGAAGAACTAGAGCTTCATACGGCAAAAATTAACATTGATAATAATGATAACGAGTTTTGAGCCAGAGCCCTCTAAATATAAAATACTTCTTTTTATTGATCCTATTAGAATACAAAGAGTCCTCTCTGTTTCTAGAAATAATACGGTTATAGTTCTTTTATAAACCTTTTTAGTGCACTTAATGCTTTGTAACACATCATAAACAACTCGAAAAGACAAAATCAACATGAACGAAGGATGTGCAATGTGTGTCCCAAGTAAGTACCTGATGGACAGGTTTTATCTTTGAATACATTGTTAATTTTTTTTTTTTTTTTTTTTTTGTTTTTGTTTGTTAATCCTCAACAGTTAAAGGCAGATCGATCTTAAACCTTTTTTCTGTTACGTAAATTGCAAGATTGTTAGAAGAGTTTTTCTTGTCATATTTGTAAATTAATAAACACTAAAATAGAAAAAATAATATAATAAATAAATTAGACAACATTTTCTACTAAATGATACTAAAGATATTTTGAAGCATTTCTGCTAGTTAAACAAAACTCATGTCTTCCAACAAAGTAGAACAGCTTTTCGCAAAATTATATTCCCTTTATATTATTATAAGGTAGACCCCCCCCCCCCCCCCCCTATTTACTGTATCATAGTAGAGGCATTGCAATTTTGGGGACAATAGTGAAAACAAAGATTTTATGTAAAAGAATCTGCTCTGGTGTCCAATGATAGCTCTAAACTAGATACACAATGACAATGAGCAATTAGAAAACACCATGCCTAAGGAGCAAGATTTTGTCATCCGTTAACGTAGTGTGGATCGCAAAGCCTGTATTATTATTATTATTATTCATAATAATTATCACTATTACTATTATTATTATTATTATTATTATTATTCTTATTACTATCATTATCATTATCATGACTATTAATATTATTATTATAACTATCATTATCATTATCATGACTATTAATATTATTATTTTTACTATCATTACCACTATTACCATTATTATTATTATT